>JAOEGS010003489.1:64961-105779 GCA_025447755.1 Corythornis vintsioides
ATTACAAAAGCTAAAAAAAAGCAACAAGAAAAAAAAAAAAAAAGAAAGTTGGATATTAGCTAAAAAAAAAAAAAAAAAAAAAAAAGCTCCATGAAGCCTGGCTTTCAGCACTTGCAGGGCCACAGCATCCACAGCTTCGCTGGGCAGCCTGTTCCAGTGTCTCACCACCTTCAGAGGGAAAAATTTCCTTCTCATTTCCAATCTAAGTCTACTCTCTTCCAGTTTCAAGCCACTAACCCTCATCCTGTCACTACAGGCCCTTGTAATAAACATCCCTCCCCAGCCTTTTCACAGGCCCAGTTCAGACACTAGCAAGCTGCCCTAAGGCCTCCCCAGAGCCTTCCCTGGGCTGAACAACCCCAACTCTCTCATCCTGGAGTAACACAAGTAATAATACCTATGCTATTCAAATAAACATACCGATGCATACTGTACGACAATCTGAGTCAGAATATATAACTGATATCTTTTGGTTTAGTCCTTAAATATGCCAAAACAGATTGGTAGAAAGTTAAGAGGTGTTACTAAATGTACAGCATCCAAAAGAAAGAAATTCACAGTTCAAACTGACATTTATTTTTGCTCCCTCCCCCAGAAGCAATGTTTATTTTAGGTATTTTAGTATTATAACTCATGTTTTTTATCTATACAAATATGAAAATTTATACACTGTATATATATACACACCACTCTCCCTACATATACTTATAAAGAGAGAAAGTAAATTATCTTGGGTCTTATATAAATACATTGAGTTAAAAAGGGAAAAGGGAGAATAAAATTAGCTTAGCATGACTGTGAGATTAGACACTAAAATTATCCTTCTGCAGACATATTTAGTTCTCTAAACAGCATTAACTAATTTACTTAGACACACTACTTTCTAGAGAAAGTAATGAAAAACCATGCAACCTCCGAGTTCATTTTTGGTGAATATTCAAACCTTTAAATATAACAAAAATGGGGTTTTTTCATTGTTTTCATTCTTTTTTTTTTTTTTTTAATTTCTTCATCTCTGTAACACCGAACAAACAAAAAACCAAGAAGTTTCAAACCTGAGTAAAATTATTTAGAATCATTCACATAATTAAATTAAAAAATCACCAATACCAGTAAATGCCCCCCATCCCAAAAAACAAACAAACAAAACCCAAAACAGAGCAGTAGTTCACGTAAATTTGACCATAGAAAGAAAAAAACAGTAGCCAGATACACAATATATCACAATAGCAGCTTTTTTCAACTTTGTTTTAACTCTATTCCAGGCATTATAGAAGTTGAAAAGATTATTAGTATTGATTTGAACATGTACCTTACCTCGAATTACATGTTTTCTGAAAATTCAGTTAGGGCCTAGCTCAGAGCAAACTGAAAACATCCCAACTCACAAGAAGACTAAAGAAAAATAGCAGCTGCTTGTTTGGTTTTGTTCCCTCTCTCGCTATATTTTACCACATGCAAATATCTGAAAACAAGCTATTATTCAGTCAGTCATGAAAACTTACTATTTCCGAGGACATTCACGTCTGCAACCTGTCTTTTCATCCCAGACCTTCTGTGCCTCCTGCAACTCAACCAGCCCTCAGCAGAAGGGACCTGATAACAATCAGGTGCGTTTGGCTCTCCGGTAGCCTAGATGTGGGAAAACCTTCCTTATTTCCTAAAGAGATACCTACAAGGTTTGCAACCAAGGTCTTTTCTGCCTGCTTGTTGTTCTACTTTACCTCACCTCATCCCGACCAACTGAAGACATTCTGGCTAAACAAAGACTGTTAAATTCCTTGGCTTTATAGGCTTAAATGGTCTGGCAAGTACTGCAATCAACTCCTCAAAGCAGTTAGTGTGTTGTAGCATTTTCAGTCAGCAAGAATACAATTTTCTGTTTTCTGCTATAACTAGTCTTCCAATGTGGTTAATACGTAGCAAATCTCAGGACTTGTTATCTGCCACTGGACAAAGTGATCTCCTGCTGCTTTTGTTTACAACAATTTTGTTAACAGCGATTTATTTATTTATAATGTCAAATGAAAAGCTGAAGTGTACCTGGTGAAATGGTTCATCTGAGCAGTCTAGAGATGCCTAGCAGGTAAACCATTCAGGCAAACCAAGGTGCTTTTTTTGTCACTAACAATACTACCTTTCCTATTTTAGGGCCTCTTTTGTAAGGTAATAGCTTTTACTTCATCCCTACCCGTCCTACAACTCTTAATGTGTGATGCACATATGACAGGTCTAAATCTTAAGTAGCATAATCTTTGTTTTGATAAAATCAATGTTAGAAAAAAAAATTATTTCAAACTGCTAACTTGAAGAAGTAATTTTCCCATTTTACTCTCTAATTGTAACTGTGTGTAAACTGAATACAAATTGCTTACAGAGAAGGCTTAGCAACGGCACTGCAATTATCTTTGTCAAACTCCTGGCAAGTTTAGATATTTTCTCTTAAAATTATGTGTGGAAAAAGCAAGAGCAGCCTGCAGAACATTTGTAGTACATTGAAATAGATTTTAGTTTTAGTTTCCAGTAGTCCAAAAGATAGTTCCAGGATTTCAAAAGTGTAGTGTAATTCAGCATTATAAGTGCTCACTGTTGTCTACTACTGTCATTAGTAAAATCAATCCCAATTTAGGTAGCAAAATGTGCTTAAACAGGTGTAATTTCATTCCAAAAGCATAAATCTATGCCATATATTTCATGCTGTTGCTAAACATGGCTAGCACCTGAACACTAATAAGGTGCTAATTAAGAACTGCCATTTTAAGTCTATCATACTTTTGCACGTGAACTCACCATATGCTCTAGTTTAGTTTTCATACTGTGGAAAAACGGAGATAGCCCAGGCTGATGATGTGCAATAAACCATTGCCTTTCAGTATCCTCTCCTCTTAAAAATGCCAGTAACAGTAAGTCTAGGAATTTGATAAGATTACCATATGTTGCTGCATCTTTTTTTTTTTTTAGTGTATATCTGCTCAAGAAACCTCTTTGGAAAATTATGGTACAGTGCTAGAGAATCATCCATGATTAATACCATGAACTGGACCTGTCAGCTTGTTGGAGCACAAGTATTTATTTTCTTCCTAGTAATCCCTAGTAATGACACAGATCAAACCAGACAATGTTGTAGAAAAAAAAAGATGTTGGTCCCAGGCTAAACCTGAAGAAAGAGACAGAAGTCACCCTCATCCATTGGCACTGCCCCACCCTCTAGATGCTACACTTTGATGCAGTCAGGGACTGTGAAAAGGATACATTCATTTCTAATGTTATGGGGATGGGAGGCAAAGGGGTATAAAATATTAAGCTAAAACACAAATAAAAAATCACATCTGTTTCTGAAGTCTGTTTTAAAAATATGCTCCTGAAGCAATGGACATAAAATCATGCCTTAGTTGATACCCTTCTATAGACTGACTGGAGAGTTTCTCCTATGAGGATAGGCTGAGGGAGCTGGGATTGTTTAGTCTGGTGAAGAGGAGGCTCAGGGGGAACCTTATTGCTCTCTACAACTACCTGAAGGGAAGTTATAGGGAAGTGGGGGTCGACCTCTTTGCCCTAGTTAAAGATGACAGGACGAGGGGCAATGGCTGCAAGTTGCGTCAAGGGAAAGTACGCCAAGGGCAGTGTAGGATTAATGGCTGGACTTGATGATCTTGAAGGTCTCTTCCAGCAAAATCTTTCTATGATTATATGATTTTAAAGAGTGTTCTTATAGCCCTAATTGATAAGGGACTATTAATCAAGCTGGATCTATGTTAATGAAACACAATCGTATACAAATTATATGTAATGCAAAACAGATTAAGTCTCATTCAGGGAGAAAGAATGAAATTTTATTCAGTGATTCTTCTTCAAAACAAGCAAAACTTCCATCTGTATCTGTGGCCTTTCATACATGTATGAGTATTTTTATAATTAACTTTCTAACCTTTCTATAAATAAAAGTTTAACTACATGATGCAACATCAGCTTTGTATTTACTTGTTGAGACTCTTATATTACGTTGTGATTGATGTTCCAGAAGTTGCTATGAAAGAATAGCACTTGTACTTATTTTCCAAGAGCTGCCCATAGGTCTGCTTTCTTGAGACATTAAAAGAGTTTATTTGTTAATATTATAGATTTGCAGCAAAATAGATTATTTAGTCAAACAATGCTGTTGTATTCTTGTAAAGAATCTAGAAAATTTTAAAAGTATACTTTAGTGTTACTTTCTTTTCACACTTAGATAGCAAAGGCAGAAGAAATGCCTTATATTGCACATAAGCCAACCTCTCCTGCATGGCTTATATTTGTGGCTTTTTAGTCAGTCCTACATTTAATTGCAGTGTATAGGAGCAGTCTTTTTCATGTTTGCAGTACAAAAATGTGTACTGTTTCAAACAGTTTTCAAACTTGAGAGCACAGGTATTGTATGCAGAGCTGAAATAGAGAAGAAAGTTTTACTTTGCAAACCGAACATAACTCACAAAGTTCAGTTTGACAGTCAATGTTGTGACAGTCAGTATGTCAGCTTGTTGTTACAACATGAAGCCATTACGCCATACCAAAGCTTGAAGTGGTTGAAAACTGAAATCCTCTTGAATGTTTGAGAGGCAGTGTAATGCATGTTCTGAATAACATCAACAAGAGTGCTTACTTGTGAGTAATTGAGATCCGACTTTACTTCGGTTAGTTGATTTACTGTGAAAATTCAGTGCTCAATATACATCACGATTTTCCATTTCTTATATGTGCTGATGTGGCCTACTGGCAACATTACATCGTGTCACAAAAAATACAGTCTTGGTTCTGCAGCTCAAAGTCATGTTCATGGTCCCCAGGCATAGTTCCACAGGAGTCCATTAGGAGGGGAAAAAAAAATGGATTTACAGGGGCAAAGAACACAAGGTCAGACCCCTAGGGAACATTTAAGATCATATAAGACTATCTGAAATTCAGTCTGCACTTCTTACTTGTCAACAGCTTTGTGCTCAGTATCTAGACAAGATTTTCGTCTGCCGCATTTGGAAAGAACAGACTGGATCTGCATATTTGTGATACAGAGGGGGAAATCTAGATTTATGCCTTGTAGGAGCTGCTGGGTATTTGTTGTCTGCACCACAGAAATTTGAGAAAGGTAGAGTTAGCCATAGGGGCTCACAGGCTCCACTCTGGCAGAGGTGAAGCTGATAGAGCACCTCAGGACAGACAAGATCCAGGACTAACTTAACTGTTTATGCAACACTGTCTGTCATCCTTAAATGATCGCTCCTCTAGCTGAGGGCAGGAGTGTCAGTTTGCTATCAGGCCCATAGGCGGAAGAGCAAGTAATTGCATTGCCCCCAAAGCAACCTAGTGAGAGATAGTGACTTCAAAAGTCATAATATCCCTCACGGACTCTCCATAGTGCCGGACAGAAATGAAGTGACATATATCTGCACCTGGGGTGATGTATAAGCCAAGAAACATCAATGTCGTTATGCCATCAGGTATGCTGGTGAATTATGCTTCTGCTCATTCTTCATCTTCATCCGTCTCTTACCACTTGTCTGCAGAAAAATGGGTTCTTATTCATTCCCCAGAGCTCACTCATCCCCATATACAGAAAGTTATAATAAATTCTGAGCTTAATAAAAGAATGAAGTGACCTACTCCACTCCACACTTTTAACCTGGAATGCAGAAAAGGTCTTTATTTTGCACATGACAAGGCACAGACATTCGTTAATGAAGAGCAATGCACAATTCTTTCCTACCCCTTCCTCAAAAGCAACTTACTTGTTTTTTTCATACTTAACCGAAAAATAATTGTCACACAAGAGAAAATGTTGAAAAATACAGTCTCAGAAAAGAAGCTTTCACAAATGTTGATCTACAAGAGGTAGTAAATTTAAGGGGATACTACTGGATATTCATATTTAAAGTCTTTCTCATCACTTCTACACAACATAGTGAAAGTTGTGAAAATGAGTACGGAGTTTCTTCTACGTAAAATAAGAGGAAAAAATATAGTATGGAACTTAAAGATTAACAGGGGTGATAATTTCTGAATCTCTATTGCAAATTATGATAGCAATAGCTCTTTATTTCTAAATGTAAAGAAAGCTTATAATTATTGAACAAAGAGCACCATTAGATTCAACAAATGCCCAAGATTTGTTTAGCTGGTTTACTTAGGTCTCTTCTTGTTTGCCAGGAGGCACACAAATTCACCTTAGGATGAAACACCATCACCTTTTAAGAGAAAAACCTGAAATACTAAATAGATATTACAAATTGAGACCTAACAAGATGTCCAAGCCAACAGTACTTTCTGAAAGTTAAAGAACACTATAAAAGCACATGACACAGATGAAAAATAGAATATCCTATTTGTTGAGTGTCTACAGGCCCCTGAAAAGTCACAGACATGGTCTGGGCAAGTGAGCATAGTATAAAAACTCAACAGTTCATGGTAGCTCCACTGATCTTTTAATTGCTTCATCCCTCTATGAACAAAACCAAAACTAAAGCAGAAAATAAAATACCAAGCTTTGACCTGCTGTACTTCCCTTGGGGTGACACTGCCAATGTTTTGTTGATAAGCAGCCCAAATTCCGGACGTTAGAGGTGATGCTGGGAGGTCACCTGTCCCTAGGAGCCCCTAGAGTGGGAAGCCCACCGGTCTGAGCCTGTGTCACTCCGGCCCAGAAAAGCATCCTCCTCTCAGATCACAGAAATATCTCTCAGCAGCTGACAAATTTGTGCTAGCAGACCAAAATAACTCTGCAGGGGAAGTTTACAAGCACTTGCTGATGTATATAAATAAAAGTTTCTCTTTCCAAATTTACCCAGGGTATGTACCTTTCACATATCCTTGGGCCCACCCATAACTGCAGTCTTGTGAAACACTGCAGTGTAGAGCAGAAATTAACTTTAACTGCATTAGAAAAATGCCTGGAGTTGGCATAAGAAAAGAGTGGTAAGTACGTGAGACATGGGACAAGGTCTGGGAAGGGCAAGATCTGTCTCAGCAGCAGCCCAATTTCTGTGACCTTGTGCAAAATATTTGCACGTCAAGTCGTCATCTTTGTAGAACAGTTCTGTCAGGTATGTCTGTCTGTCTGTCCATCTCGCTGTTCAGATTGCAGCTTCCTGAGACCACTTGCTCGTGTGGTGTATGCAAAAAAAAAGACTCAATGTGCAGTTAATATGCATTAGCTGATGGAACTAGGTATATATTGCAGGGAGTTAAAACAAGACTAGGACATTTTCTGTGTAAGTAGGATCCTACCCCAGTTCTGGGTTGGGTCTACTTGTTCAGTTCCCACAAACCAGATTCACTTTGACCCATCTGTGTCATGAACATTCCTGTCTGAATGAACTTCAAATCTACTTGGAGGAACCTAAATCTTTATTTTACTTTTTCAATAAAATAACCTAATCCAGAGTCTTACATAGCTTACATTGACCGTGGAAACAACACATCAGGAAATTAGTATTTTGGATGATGGAAAAAACTCTCTGAGAGAATTTAATGATAGGGGAAGGAGAAAAGCAGAAAAGCTATCAAAGTTATATCATGCTGGAGATGCAATTCAGGTAGCATATTGAGGGAAGTGAGGGGAAAAAGAGAGATATTAGAAATGTTACAGTTTGAAAGCCTCATAGGTTGAAACACAAAGTGCTTTCTTTCATCTGGGTTTAAAATTCACTCAGTATCTAAAGCATATCTGGACAAAATTGCCTTCATCCCCAGTCACCTAAGTATTTTGTACTGCAGAACCACCCCCTGAGCAGGTCTGCAGTGGGGAAGGCAGGGAACAAAAAGGAGATGCACAGGAGCAGCTAGGTCTGACCTTTCATTCCTTTTGCCTCACCTAATAGTTCTTTTCTCTCTTGTCACCACCATGCATTTCTGGCTGCCATGAGGAGTGGCTTTGTTGTTCTCTGCAGTAAGTTATTATCGAACATGAATTTCTTTCTAATTTACAGCATTTTGTCACAGAATACCTGACTAACATTCTGTTTATATTTTCTCCTATGATTTTATTTTTTATAATATCTTGTAAAAAAAAATGTAAACAGAGAAACTATAACTTTTTATACCAAGTTAGAGACTGAATTCTAAGAAAAGTAAAAGATAAGGAGTGATAGCTTGCTATTACTGAACTCAGGAGCAAAATGTGTGATCTTTTTCCTGAAGTCCATACAACATAGGTCAGAAAAATCAATATGTGGCTCACAGGACATTTAGTGTAGCTCATGAAGGCACAGTAAAATTCTATATAATTATCTCTAAGTGTTAACAGAATCCTGCCTAGTGTTCTCCAGAAGCACAGTAGGTGTGGTTTTAGTTTTAGGTGTGTTTCTGTGAAATATGAAAATGTCTGAAGTCTGAGAAGAGGCTTTACCTTTAGCACCAAGGGGTTTTTTTGTTAGAGGAGGTGGTTCAGCATGAACCTGGCCATGGAACTCTTGCAGTCTTCAGTAAACACTTCACTGAGTATGTCCATTTACTTCTGTGGGCCATTTATAAAACAAATTACTATGCATACAAGGTAATAAGGTAGCATTAATGACAACTGCTCCCTGCAGATAAATAGTGCCTGAAGGCTAAGAAGCCTGATGGAAACATTGCTCACTTGAATAAAGAACAAAGTTTGTATTTAAAGTGTAAACATGTCATTTGTTTATTCAGGTAGTATTTAATCCAACCATGACAACAATAAAACATTATAATTCTATTTTTCTGTCACTCCAGCACCACAGTTTTCAAAAGAAGAATGACTTACTGTTTTAGGAGTCATCCCCATTTCCCTTTCCTTTTGATGTCTGCCTACTATCCATGGATCACTGCTCAGTGAATCTTATAAGAGGTGCAAGAGAACAATCCTTCATTCATTATCAGTTTCTAGGAAAACAGTTTCCTTACCTGTTGCTTTTTTTAAACAGACAACAAAATTGTCATGAAGTCTCAGAGAACAATGACTTAGTACCAGCCAGACATGTTCTATGTTACAACATGCCATTCATATCACTGCTTCAAATCTAATTTTTAAAAAGTATCAAATCTTTGCATGCCACGGAATATACAGGAAAATGATGTGTTCAGTCATTAAAGATTCATTTGGTATTCATGAAACAGTGTTAATCATAATGTATTCGTTTGGCATTCATGTGGCTGTCACATGTAAGAATTCAATTATAATGCACTCTAGCTAATGAGCATATACAGTGCTACTGAATCAACATTACTGTGCAACATTTTCTTATTTGCATTAGTCATATGCCTCAGGTTTAAAAATCGATCTCCAACAAGCTGTTAGAAAACAGCAATGTATTACAAAAAACACATTTTGGAAGCTTTTCATTTGAAATCTGTTCAACTGTCTGTCTAAGCAAGTGCATATGTAGCCTCTGTCACTGTAGTATCCAAGCACCTGGAGAGCTGCCCAGGGTTTTCACACATGCCTAAAACCATACTGTAAAAATGTGGTCCTATTATTTTCAACATGGGCAGCACAGTACAACGTACACGTCCAGATGGATTAAGGCAATTAACTTCTCAACATTTCAGTGGGAACATCTAAACACTTCAGAGGAAATGGACACTGGTCTTTGGAGAAGGGAGTGCCTCCTTGTGATCAGCTCACTGGGTTAATGAGATGGTTGAAAAGGAAAAGATCACTATGGGTGAAGACCCTGACAAGTTGTGAAGCACACTGGTAACTTCCACTTTTAGAAAAAAGTTTAGCAAAATCTTGTACCCAGGGACAAATAAGGAAAAGGCTAAGGAAGATATAAAATATCCATCTGCAGAAATGTTGTCTTTGGGAATTCCTGTTTTCCTACCCAGCTGAAGCTGGGGTTGTATTGTACCACCTCCTATTACCACAGCAAGAAACAGACTCCCCAAAAATAAATTAATTGTTCTCTGGAAATCACAGTGTAAGCAGAGAAACAAGACAACTTAAAAAAAATGAACAAACATGGCAGGGAAATTTTGCTTTTTTCACCCAAACCTGATTTTTACAAGAAGGGACCCTGACCTGCAGATTTTCATGCTCAGTACAGCATTGGTGGCCCTGTGTGGTGCTCAAGTACCCGTCTCAAAATTTAAGTAACATAGATATTTTAATTTATGAATGCAAATTATTTGAAGATATCATACTAGTTTGTGAGAAGCCTACAGAAATAATTGTAATTTTGAAGATCTGCAGATACAAACCAGAGAAAGAATAGAACACTTTTGAAAGGAAAATAAAAATGAAGTGCACATGTACTTTTCCACTATCTTTTAAAACATCACTGCTTTCTAGGCAGCTGCTACTTTCTACCCACTTTGTATGCATTATTTTATACAAGATCTCCAACTCATAATTTTTACAGCTTTTTTTCAAGGTACAATTACCCTCTATTTCTACATGCATCCTACATACCTTCTTTCTACAGTGTTACTGTGTCATTTTTAATTCTCACACTTTGAAAAGAAGAAAACTGGATTCACATTTATCTTTGCTTCAAGGGATGAGAAGAGAATTAACTTAGCTTGTAAAATAATTCCTGTTTCAGGTAACTTTCTAACTCTTTTAAGTAGGCTTTTAACATGGATCCACTGAAAGTCCCCATTTCAGAATCCATGCAGAAATTCTGAAACTCAGAAAATTCTCAGCAATGATAGTAAATATTCCAAAGCATATTGTGATTATTCTTAAATACTTCTAATACATACACCCTTTCCACTAAACTCTGCAGCACTAAATTGTTTCAAGGTAGAAAAGATTTTGCTACAGTTATGTAGACAGCCATAAAACAATAGTCCAGAATAAAATCTACATAAGCAACTGCTCTGATTTTATTAGATAATTTGCTTCTTGTCTGACCTGAAAATTGTTAAAACAATGTAAAATTTATAAAAGATTTTCATGACTACAAGTGTGATGTTGTGAGCGGCTCGAATGTAGTAACTTAAAATGGATGAAAGAAGCATGATTTAATTTATATCAGAGTTGTTATTTCTCCGCCACAGTTACTATGCTCCCACTGTGTTTGCTTAAGCATTGAAATTTATTTCTAACTAGCTAAATGACAGAATTTCTTATTTATTAGACATTAGAATAATCATAATGAGAAAAAATGTTTATCAGACACAATTATTGATATCTTGCCTTCTTTGAGGTAACACAAGTACTTGCATGTGATTGAAAAGAATGAAATATGCAAATATAGATTTAAAGCTGTATAGATTATCAATTTATAGATTTAAAAATGAGACTATAAGATATAGTAGTAAGAGAGAAATAAAGTTAGAAGGTAAGACATCTTGTTATCAAAACAAGAGTCCCACATCAAGAGAGAGTCAAAACTGCATCTATGATATTTTTCCCTCAAGCTCTAGTATATAAAGCACACATATTGCAATTTTAAAATAAGGATTGGATATAAAAAAAAAGCCAATTTAAGAGACTGCTTTGGGTGCATTTTCAAGTAATTTGAGTCTAGTTTTTTTTATTGCTCAACCAACCCTGAAAAATTATCAGCACACAAAACCTTAGAGATCTCTAAATTCCTGCTGTCTGGTGAGGTGATAAGACTAGAGAGAGCTGGAAGTGCCAAAGCAGAAGTGCTGCTGCTTTTTCTTGAGGACCCCAAAGCTGTTTCCATACAGCAGCTGAACCACTGATCACAAATTAGATATACCAGGTGAATATCACTCATAATGTGCAAATACAAGGTGGGCTTGAAGTGAAAGAATCCTTACTGTCTGCTAAATCCCTTTTTCTAAATATATTGCCTTCTTGGAAAACATTTCCCCTTTCACATCAGTGATTCTATTGCTAGGTTCTATCTGCTAATCATCTGTAATTCAATTTTTGGGAAAATGCTCAGCTTCTTAAATGCTCTGCTCAGCAGACATTCAATGGGAATTGCTGGTTTGGTTTGGGTTGATTTTTTTTCTGAAAGTTAGAAAAGTGTTTTAAGGTACTGAACAAGAGTCCAAATACAGCTGCTAGCATTTTTAAATGTTTTCCTCTAATCATATAACTTCAAAAGCATCCGTAGAACCAAATGCTACTCCCAAGTCAGCAGTCACACCTGTGATCTGCGTGACTATTACTCACAGATAGTTATTTGCTCTAAATGCCCCTCTCTTTTATTATAATGTTATCAATTACTGCTTTTTGTTCCTTCAGTGCTTTTAGTATAGGGTAAATGACTCATTTGGTAAATTAAATACAAGAAGATAAAGATGGATCATAATACCGTATTGTGCTGTTTCACACTAGAAAAGCATATGCAGCATGTGATATAAGCTTCAGCACAGCAGGGGTTTAGGCTTTATTGACAAGCCTGAAAACATTATCTCAAATTCTTTGCACAGAATCAAGGAGTTTGAGCATTTTATATATATTTTTAAATTAAATATGCATATTACCAATTGCAAATAATGAATGTTATGATTGGGAGAAATGTATCCCTTACATATACTTCAACCCTTCAGCCAAAACCTTTCATTAAAGATCCATTTTTCAAGCTAAATATAAAAGCAGTTGGAGTGTTTTTTGGGTAGAATTTTCATTTTTTAATTTTCTTTCTGAAAATTACATTGCCATTTGCTTGAATATAAAATATGCTTAAATAGAACATAAATACATAGTGAATTCCACCTGTGATCACAGAAACTCTGTTTAAGGATGTACATTGATAGAAGTAGGGCTTTAAATATTATGCTCTTGCTCACCATTTGCTTATAAGATTTATGAGAGTCTGTTTGCAAAAAGTCGTAGAACCTGGCCCAGCCCTCATCTGACTTCCCAATGGATCCAGGGCAAGGTGACATGATAACACTCTTAGAATAACCCTGTCTAACCCATCTCAACTCTCCTGAAACTTCACAGTGCAGGCAACTTCAGACCTTTTTAAGATAAATATCTTTTCTGTGTCTGCCCTTTGCTGACATCACTACAAGATATTCCAGCATAAGGACAGTCAGATGATGAGCATGCACAGCTATGCCCAGGACCTGTCCATCCACCCTGAAGATAACCGTAGTCTGAGACCCTCAATAAGTGGCAGTAGCAGATCAGCTTTTCTTCTTTTTGATATTTCTGAGCTCTCCCAAAACTGGTGATTGATCTCGTGTCTGTGTTCAATTAGTTTAGATTATAGAAGATAATTTTATCTGCCAAGTATTGACCTGTGGAATATGGGCATGTACATTCAAACGAGCTGGCTGAATGCCCTTTACAGTCAATGGAAATAAGTAAGCTTAATTCATCTTACATTAAATTAGGACATCTAAATCACTGCTGCCAAATCACTCTGAGGACAGTGAGGCAAAGAACATACTTAATTTTCTAATAAGCTTTGCTATTTACCTATTCTGTACATAAATTCTGTGTCTTTTTCCTTGTAACATTCTTTGCTCACTAATACATCATCCTTTGTATGTCTTTATTCTCTGTGTTATGAGAATCTTTCAATAACAATGAGATTCTTTGGATGGTATTTGTAAAAAATGAATGCTGCCAATGACCACTCTCATTTTCATCAAATGATCTATGCCTCTTTATAGACCCTATTCTTCATATATCTTTTGTGTAATGGTGATCAACAGGTTTCATAATTTCTCATGCAATACAGCTTTCACTTGTATCTTACTCATTTAAACTCTCCTTTTCTACAGGGAACACGCTATATATAATGCATTTCATAGGCCTATTGTTTCTGCATAGAGAATCAGGATAAAGGACTAGATAAGATAGTTATACTTAAAGAAGTTTTTAGATGGTCTTCTGAGTCTGTTTTCCTCTACAGACTGGGTTCACTTTTGGAGACACCTGGATTCACTCTTGGAGAGACCTGGGTTTATCTAACAGCTATGTACATTTAACTTCTTATAGAACTGGGATAATTCTACCACCTTCCTTCTCTGAGGACTCAATATTAAATAATTTGAAATGTGCTCTGTCAGATAAAAAAAAAAACAAACCAAACAAATACTTAAAAATCCAAAACCCTGTTTCACAGAATCACAGAATGTTAGGGATTGGAAGGTACCTAGAAGATCATCTAGTCCAACTCCCCTGCCAGAGCAGGATCACCTAGACTAAGTCACTCAGGAACAGATCCAGGCGGGTCCTGAAAGTCTCCAGAGAAGGAAACTCCACAACCTCCTTGGGCAGCTCGTTCCAGAGCTCTGTCACCCTCACTGGGAAAAGGCTTTTCCTTGTGTTTCCCCTAAACCTCTTGTGTTCCAACTTGCACCCATTGCCTCTTGTCCTGTCATTGGATGACATTGAGAAGAGTCTGGCTCCATCCTCCCTACACTCACCTTTAACATATTGATAGACATTGATGAGGTCCCCCCTCAATCACCTTTAGGCTAAAGAGCCCCAGCTCTCTCAGCCTGTTCTCATAAGGGAGATGCTCCACTCCCTTAATCATCTTGATGGCCCTGCGCTGGACTCTCTCCAGTAGTTCTCTGTTTCCAAGGAGAGGATGAAATTGTACTCAAAAGGCAATAATATTGCAAATAACATTTGAAATGTTTGTTAAAAAGGTACAAATGCAAGTCAAATTCTGCTGTGCAGAATGTTGTGTGGCACAGTCTACTTCTTCTATACTGAAAGCAGCTACTTCTGCTTACTTTGACTAAAGGAGTAACTTGTTATAACCTGTATAACTCTGCAAAATACCATAGATGTCAGTGGTTAAAATTTGAGGAAACATTAATATTTAAAATGCACTATACAAAATATCAATTTTAATTGCCACATTTTACATATTAAAAATCAATACTTAAGTAGTGAAAGATTCTGCCGTTTAGGCTGCACTCCACAAGGATGATCATTTCTATATTAAGAGATGCAAATTCAATCATTAGATTTAAAACTTTACATCACTTGAGGCACTTGAATTGCTTCTAATCAGCCTAGTAAACTGAAAGCATCATGTAATTGTTATCATCCCCCTCCCCACTTTGAAAGACAAACCTACCTTCAGGTTGGATTTTACTCAGAATAAGCTATACCATCTGCAACTTAATGATCGCTAATATTCTTAGCAATTACACATGTATTTAAAATCGGAAGAAACAAACAGTTTTTAAATACCAGAGGTCATTTAATCACATAAGAAACTTTACAGTAACATATTCTTAGCTTGGATTTTAAAAAAAATAAAATTGGTAACATATAATTTTCACATTGTAATACTTTTAACAAAACAGAAGTATTTTATTGCTGATATTAAATCAGCCTCTATATAGTGTGTTCTTACTTTCCAGAATTATTAACAAAATTGCTTACTTTGTGAAACATGCTATTCCATATTCTCATGCTATTGGAACTGATATTACACAATACAAATTATTGAAAGTTAAAATTCTGTCTTTTTTTCCCCAGTTTTTAATTTTACAATCAACATGTTAACAATATTGACCAGCCATCTATCAAAATATCTGCAAGTTACATTGAAATACAGTGCAAACTAAATTTTAACATTAAAACACATTTTATTTTTTCAGAATGTTCATCAACAACTTGTTTAATTTACTTCTGCAAACAGGGCAAAAAAAGCTAAAGACCTAGTTTTACATTTTATGTGCAAAGTCACAGTGACACTGATAGAAGTAGTCATGTATTTGATGATCATTTACATCTGAAATTAGTATTAATCTTTCCATTGTATTTTTCAGGACTATATCTTCACAGTAATTGGTACATACACAGTTGGAAGTACTTTAAAAGCATCTCAGATCAATATATCTTGAAGATATTCGGGCTAAATCTTTTGATATTATGCACTAAACCTATATTTACTTTAAAATGGACAGGTGCTAATTCTAATGGAGAAAATGACTGCTTTATTCTTTTATCTAAAGCTATCTGGCGATAGCACTGCACAGAAAGCACCATACTTTCAAAGGGAGCAGAGTAACTTCTTTATAAAGTAGTATTCCACTACCTAGCTATTTGGCATGCAAAGGTATTGCAATTATATAAAGAAATTTGACAAGAAATTGTTATTCATCCAGTTTTCCCATAAGCTGCCAGAATTACATACATAATTATAACCTGCAGTTACTAGTGGCAGTCTTCAGTAAGAAGTGTTCTTCTGAATCATAGGCAACAGGATATTTATACATTTGCATGATCTGAACTGGGTCAGCAATCTTTGCTTTCCACACATTTCAAGGACAAAAATCATATGACACACACTTAAAAAACACCCCTAGGCAGTGCAACAGAATCGCTCTTGTATTCTATGATACAGATGAGTCACCCCAGCAGGAGTTTCCGGAACAAAATATTTTTGGACATGGGAGGGAAGCAGAAATTATATTTCATTAGTGAATTCTACACAGGCTGTGCACTGTAGTTGCATGGGTTCAGCATTGAGAGCACCGTGGCTTCCTAGAAGACCTCAGCTGAAAACCGACACAGATTTTTGGCACAAAAGTCTTCAAGAAGCAAACAGCATTAGTTACTTTGTGGTGGTGTGAGGATGTTCTGTATTACCAATATCTCAGTGTAAGGTAAATTGTGAGTATGAACTCACAGGCTGATGTGAAAATAATGTCCTTTCTGTACATGCAAACTCAGTCAGAATTCTGACTGAAAAATCGAGTTCTGTCCTATTTTCCTCTTCAATAAAGCATACAGACAGTTAGGGTTTAGGAAGTAAAACGTTGTATATTTTATTAAGTGTTCTACCCATTTGAGTCCCTCAAGTTCCACCAGGCTATGGGAATCTTGGCTGAAGAACTCATAGGTGTTCTGGAATCTGGAAAGTTTATTCCCTCAAACCCAGATCTCTCAGCTGTCAGATTTTAGGTGGGAAAAAGAAACAAATAAATAAATTAATAAATAAATCCATACCAACTTATTTCAGTCCAAGAAACCACATTCCCAAACCCTCATATAATGAACATTGATAGCATTACTAGGGAACTAGCAAATAGTTCTTGAAGGAAAGGCTGGGGTTGCAACTAGAAAGTGTACAGCAGCAATTTACATATGCAGCAAACTGTCACACCTTTTCATCTTATGCTACTAAATGGGAATTACTTCCTGTACTGTGTTTTAACATCCTTTAACAAGGGTGACAAAACACTGCCCACATGCTGGTGTGAAACCCTCTCCCTTCCCTTCTCCTCTACTTACAGACGTTATGTAGAGTGCTTGCACATATAAGTCTTATCACCCACATTCAGATAGAGACACAGGAGGAGAAAAACTCAAAGAAAACTGAAAAGGAAAGTACAGAAAAATATGATGTTTCAATTTGGTTCAATTACTTTCTGTCAAGTTTCTTTGCTTCATTTATGACCAGCAACTGTTCTTGGAAACCCTAAGCCACAGTCCAGCTCTTGCAATGTAGAGTATGATTTGCAGCACGCTTAGGTTTTTCCTTACTGTTCAGAATGCTTGCAGAGATTACTTTTTACATAATAGCTTTTAATTGTTTTTACAGTCTGAAGCAGTCGCCTGGCTTGCATATGTTTTCTTTGATTATCTATTTGACTAGAGTGATTCCCCATGAAACATTAATTGTGCTCTTTTTGCCAAAGTTTCATAAGCTTTCTGTAAGAACTAGGAAATTTCAAAATTGTCATGTAATTCAAAAGGACCATCATTCTCTCCAGAAACTTAATACATTATTGTGTAAAAAACCATACTGCTCATGTTTTCTTATAATTTCAAACTTGCATGCAATAGTTAAAATTAGGCAGTATCCAATATCTTATTTGTTAATAGAAAGATCATTCAATACTATCTCTAAATCTTAACAGCTATGTTTAAGAATCCATATATTGTCCAGAACTGGCAACCTATGTATTTTCCACTGATTTTGTAGACAGTAAAATGTCAATTATTTATTTATTCCACTAGATAATGTATGAGCAATCAGTTATCCTCTGACCTCAGATCCCCTGAGCACTTCCCATCTGTCAGACATTTCTGTAACTACACATGTTCTTTCCCTACTTCGGTCTAATGCACTAGACTTGCACATCTCTTATAACCAAAAAGATGAAATAAAACCAAGAAAGGTGCCACATCCAATAAAAAAAATTAAAAAATTAAAAATCACCTCTGTTTTCCCTGTTCCTCTCCAAACCTCCAGGGAGTCATTGTTTTGACAGTGCTCCATTTGAGCTTCATAATATTATAGATATTTCTGAGACCTTCATATGTTCTTTCTTCAGTGTGAGTGAAAGCTTGATTCTGACAAAAACACCTGTACACTGAGACAGGACATCAAGGTATCCCCTGTGACACTCTGTGGCAGACACATCACAAACATGAGCCCTAAGGGTTGTTTTCTTCTCCTTAATTCTTTGAATAGGTAATTTTAATGAAATACAAAGTAAATGGACCTCTTCAAAAGGCTAAATGGGGAGCTTCCTGGAAATGTTTTCCTTGTGTGTTTACACAGGATCATCTAAAGTATAAATATAGTCCCTGGAGAAATAGCTCACATTATAATGGATTTAATACAGTAGTTCAGCTTCACAGTTGACATAAATGTTTTGCAAATAAAGGGTCATTCATGTCAATGGCAGGAAGTCAACTTACACCAGTTAAACGTATGACAATATGCATAATCTTTCTGGATTTTACAGCTTCGGGGGTGAGGGAGCTTTTAATAAGATAGTGGGTCTTCCCATAAATAGGATGTCTTCTCAGATGCAGAGAAAACATAAGGGAGGAAGGAAACTCATCATAAAGTCCAATTATAATAAAAGTAGTGTTGAAAGTGTCTGCATTATAATAACTTATTGGTGGATACTTCCATTCTCTAGGTGGGTGGGTGGCTGAGTTGGACAGCTTTAGCTGTTAGAGGTGCACAGTGGTAGCCTTGAAATGTTTTGCATTTCTACTTTGCCATAACTCATATTTATAAAAATAATTGCCCATCTCATTCAAGAAAACATGCTTTAAAAGAAGCTGTCTCCCACATGTTGCAGTGCAACAGCACACCATCCTGGGGGGAAATCACAAGCATAGCTACCCAAGGGTAGGCAATAAAAAGAGGAAATTTGGACCTCCTGAACGAGGGTGGTTTTGACTTGCGAAAATCACAAAAGAAAAATCTTTAGGAATTATGTCTTGATTTGGGTGGGTTTTTTTTTTTTTTTTCTTTGTTTGTTGTGGTTGGTTTGTTTGTTTTTTTGTTTTGTTTTGGTTTTTTTTGTTTGTTTGTTTTTTGTTGTTGTTCTTCGTTTTCCTCCTGATCATTTGCCTTTAATTGTTGTGATTGTGGTGAGGAGCTGACAGACTTTGAGACATGGGCTTGACATGAGATATTCTATTTTTTCCTTTGCTGGGCAGGTGAAAATACTTAAAAGATTGTTGCATATCTGTGCAATACATCCTGTCAACTTGGAACACATCTCTCTGTAAGCAGGGTGCACAAATTGAATAGCACTTTTCCAATGATTCATAGGTTCATAGATATTAGGGGTTGGAAGGGACCTAGAAGATCATCTAGTCCAACTCCCCTAATAGCAAGGATCTGACACCTGAAATTCATTTTTTACCTATACACAGTTTACATACACAGCCTCTCCTTCCAATTGCCTCATGATGTTCACTACCTAGCATGGTGGTTGTAGTCTGTACCTACTGCATAGATTCCACTTGAGTTTCCAGAGGAGAAAATAGCAAAAGTTACCTGAAAGGCTTCCTCCCCTTTATTTTTAATATAAAGATGTTTAAATAATACAACATCTGAAAAATAAAATTTGACTGCTTATTAACAACTCTTATCCCATTACCAAAACAACCGCTTATTTTATCTATTAAAGGCTTTCCTGATACTTTAAAAATTAGAAAAGAATATTTAGGGAAGTTAATTTGTTTTGTTATTGATTATAAAAGAAAAAGGTCTAGAAACTATTTGTATGTGGTTGTAAACCTATTTGCTCAAGCTGTGCTGGAAAATGTGGTGGCACAGATTTGGTATATATAATAGCAGTAAGTATTCATTCCACAAAAAAGCTTTTGTATCTTTCCTGAATTCTATAGGAGCCTAATAAGGCTTCATGGAGGCATTTACATTTTCCTCTTTGGAGAATGGGAAATATTTTTAATGTTGAACACAAAAAGAAGGGAAGCAAAAACTTACTCAGAGAATTGATTAAAATCCTGTAAGATTTGTTCATTTTCCTTAGAAGACTCAAATTAAAAATATTTTTAAAATACAACAACAACAAAAACACACCAAAAAAAAACCCTGTTACAAATAAATTTTGAAAGTGTTGGGGTTTTGACTTAAAAAAACCCCAAAACATCACACATAATATACCTATCTGATGTGTGGAAGTCAAAGCAGAGGGAGTATTATAATGAGTGGAAGATGCCAGAAAAGGAGTTCTGATGTGGTTATATTGTGAGAAATAATGGATCTTCTTGCAGAGAGAATATGCCACTTAATATACACACTTCTTAAGTCTACATTAAAAGTTATGCAATGCTACAAGGCACATGCACAAGTTTTCAGCATGTGTTTTTCAACATGCCATTTAAAGCACAGATTGGTACATACCTACTCAGTTTTTACCCATTGCTCCAGGATGCAAGTACATTTCCCTTAATATACTTGGATAATAAAACAGTTGGTGGTAATTATCTTAATGATTTCAGCATGAAGATTAGTAACCCTTTTTATTTTTATCCTTGCTGATATAAATCAGTTTACAAGGGCTCAAAGTACCTGTTAAGCTGCCAAAGCAGCGTACATATTTTCAGTACTCAAATTAACTTCTGATTTTAGAGCAGGAATACTTTGGTATAAAAAGTGAAGCCTCTCTACCCGCCTGGATGCGTTCCTGGGTGACTTAGTCTAGGTGATCCTCCTCTGGCAGGGGGGCTGGACTAGATGATCTTCTAGGTCCCTTCCAACCCCTAACATTCTGTGATCCTGTGATTTTGTGAAATACTAATTTGGAACAGACTGTGGGCTTAGTGTCCTTGTTCAGAAGGACAGAAGGAATGAGGAAATAATGTTACACTTGAAAATAAAATTCAGATACAAAGGAGCTGGGGGAAAAATAAATTTCCTTTGTCTTTAAAATTCATACTTCGTAATTATCATCATTTCTGTAATAATGCATTATGTGTATTCTATGTATGCTGCATATAACACTAGGTACATAAGTAATGGTTTATTAATCTGAGTCAATGAAGACTCCCTGTTTAACACAGTTCAAAGGCATTTAATTTGAAATGCTGCCCCTCTTCATTCTGTAAATCAGTTTAAAAAAATCCTGCTGTAGTGTGAGGTTAAGCAACCCTGTAACCTGAACACACAAACACATTCTCCAGTGATACCAAGAGTCACTTGTGCAGTCTCAATCTGTTTTTTAAAAATTCCATTAAGGAATTATCTATAAGCACTGAAATACAATATGTACACATTTGCACAGATGAAGATTGCAAAGCAATCAAACCCTTCTTTTGAAAGGCAGTCCTTTATTCTTGTCAAAATTAATTTTCTTTGTAATATCTCAAAGGTGAGATTATCAATTCATATATATAAGTTTCATTGTTTACATTGTTTTTATTGTTTTCATTCCTATCATAATTCTTCGCTTATGAAAGGTCCACACAAATTTGTCTACAAAATAATGCCATCAAATTTGTTTTTGTGGTTTTCCCTTTCTCCTTTACTTGGGTTTTTCCCTTTGTCTATAATGTATCTTTTATCCCCTATTCATGACATTAAAACAAAATATAGAAAAATATATTTATTTCTTTCTATATTCTCAGTTTCTGTGTGTAGTTTTTGAAGACCATCTGCTTAGATTAGACTTCACCTCCTCCCATTCATCCCTGTCATAACGAAATAGACAGAAACAATTTCTTCTGGGAAAACAGAAAGTTAATAGATAAGTGAAAATGCTACTTGGTTTTTCATTAGAGTCCTGATGTACTCTCACGACCTGAGTTGTATTTATTTCTATGATCATCTGAAGTTGTAAAAAATTAAAGATACAGCTCCAACCTTAACATTAGATTTTACAATGGGATTCATATTATATGTATTATTTACAAACTACTGTAGAGCTTTTGCAAAAATCAAGTAGCATGTCAGATAAAAATCTCTTAGTGTAATACATGCAGTGTAAGAGGAGGCTTTTTAGCAGCAATTAAAGGGGACAAAATGAAAGCATTGCCCAACCCCAGGTTTATGTAAATGAGAATAAAACCTGTAAGGCAGATAGGCCTTACATAACTTCAATATTCTAAAATAGTGTTATTTTTTTTGCTGTTAGGACTGCAGGCAGATGATCAGCCCAGCAACTATCCCTGGCCTGAGGTTTAATGAATGGCACAGCCGTTAAAAACTAGAGGATGTGATGTAAGAAATCCTGCATAGGAGCAATGACCAAGGGAGAAGCAAAACACCTCTAGAGACAGCATCCTGAGGAATGAGGAATTTTGCAGGGAGCTGAAGAGCCAGACAGGTAGGGCAGAAAGAGCCACACTTCACAGGCACTCAGGGCGGAGCACTGGGGGTTTCTGGGGTGGAGTTTTGCCAAGCCAATAACACTGAGGTACTTGCACCAACAATACCAATTGTTACTTCATACACACCAAATTTGGGTACATATGTAGCAAGCTAGGACCAGTGAGAGAAAAGATTATTGGGCCAGAGAGCATTAGCAGGTACGCATCACTGATAACCTTCTCCCTTAGCATTCAAGGAAGAGTACCCATAAGAAGAAACATGTTGTTGAAAGGACTTGTAAAGTCTTCCCTTGAGCAACCAAGTTAGAAATTCTCAGGGATCTGATTTGGCTCTGTTTTGCTGGATGGCTTTGGTAGCTGCATGCCAAAAACCAGCTTGTGGTGTTCTAATGATTTTGGCTGGAAAAATCGTCAACATTTTTGTAGTAGGTAACCTTCAGTTGATAGCCACTAATCAAGGATCACATACCTTCCCATGCCTATAACACAACTCTGGTAACTTTCACATCATTGACTATTATGTTGGCTGTGACCCCAGGTCCCCCTCCAAGTGCTGTGTTTTCAGTACATCATCTCATGCCTTGCAAGCATGCCCTATAGTCTCTACCTTGCAATCTTGCATTTGGCCGTTTCAAAGAATGAGGGGCTTTTTTTTGATTTTTTTTTCCTTTTTGTTGTTTGTTTTGTTTTTCCAAAAGAAATACTACAGAAAGCAAATTAGACCAGTCTATAGATATGAGCTACCTTTATAATTATTTACTGTTCAAACAGCTTTAGTGTCATTCCTGCATTTTCTCAGAAATAACTCCATATATATTCTTGCAGATTTTTTTTTTCTGATGTATCTAATAACACTGTAAGTCAGTAAAGATTTTCATTAGAAACATCCACAGTGGATGATGATATAATATTATGTATTATATTACAGTACATTTTGCCACCTAATAGTTTTGCACTGTGACTGAGAATCTTAGTCTTTTAAGGCTGTTTCTATTATCCATCCCCAACTTCTAACTCATGCTGAATTTAAGAGAAAAAAAAAAATCTAATAATTAGGATATTTAAAAAACAAATGCAAAACCTAGAAGACTTTGCAAATTATTTTTATACTTGCAAGCTGATGTTCATCAGAGGAACTAAGTGAGAAAAAAACCCACAAAAAAACCCCAAAAGATTTAATTGATTAGCAAGAATCAGAGGGGGATGATGTTAACAGAGTTAACTTGTAAGGAACATAGCTTCATACCAGTTTCAGAAATTAAGTGATAGAGTGGTAAATTGGCTTTTAACGGTAGACCTTGAACCTGAGAAAGAGGAGAAGAGGTGGCAGAAAAATCAAGAAGTATCAGGAAAGACAGATGAGTTTGCTGTAGCTATTTTACAAGATTTGATAAGAAATCTGGGTCAGCTCTCAATTTTACCGGACATTCTATGGTTGACATGTAACTAAACATAGGTGCTACTAATTGACTAATTAAAATCTTGATTTCTGGAGTTTTGTGTAGCAGTGTTGAATATGATTTTTAGTTGTCTGCCAGTTACTTTAAAAACATTTCAGTTATGCTGCACTAATAAGTTCACAATATAAATAGATGTTAAGATCAAGCATTATTATCTGATCACATTCTCAAATATTAAGATACAGGAAAACTGCCCCACTATTCTAGAAAAATAAAACATAGGCATAGTGTTTATAGAAACAACAAACTTTTAACGTTTCCACGCAAAATAAATAATTCATTGTCAGGAAAGTGCTTAACAATTCTTGTTTTGCTTGGTTTTGATTGACTCATAAGTTCTGAAAAAATAGTGTTCAAGAGCATAGATAAAATTACATAATAAAATGCTTAATCAGTGTTATTGAGTGCAAACCTGAAGGCAACTTTTATTGTGGAAATCCACTTTCCTTTCCATTAAATTTTCCCTCTTCTGAGCAGATGGGGGAAGGAGGATGAATGATTATTACTGATTTAATTAAGCTACTAAGATTACTGGTCCAGTCCATCGGGAAATGACAACTTTGAGATTGCGAATTGGATGTAATCATCTCACCTCATTACTAATTTTGTCATGAAAATAAATTAATTTTGTATATTTTCTGTTCTCATTACTATACTTGTCACGAGAGGGAACTATCAAAATTCTAATAATACCTGATGTACTTTGGTAATTATGGTACTAAGCTCCACAACTTTGACATTTTCAACCCTACACTTGATTTGCTGGCTTTTCCACTCCTCCCTGTCAGGTTAATAAAGGCTGTAAATATGGAATCAGCTAGGTAATTTTCTGCAAAATGCAATGGCCCCACTTTATCCCTTTCCCGTTTTCAACTATAATTGGGGGGAGGAGCAAACAGAAAATTAAACTGAGCTGCACTGTTATTAGTGCACTTTAAGGTATCGGAATTTTGTTGGGCACTGAAGTAAATTATATATTTGAAATAGTATCTCTGGGTATGAAGTTTACATTTAAATCCAAGGATTAAGCTCTTTTTCTGGAAGTAGGTAGGTTCTGCTAATGAAATCTAACCACAATTGCATGGTTTACAATCAAACAAATGTTTTTGTGTGTTTACTCCTAAGAACATTGTTTCAGTTGATTAGAGATAACATCTTGGATAACAAAATTTCTATGAAAAGCAAAACAGAAAATCTGAAGCTTCAAAACAGAAAGTTAGGTACTGCTAGAATGTTAGGTACATTATGTTCCAGTCTCCTGTGCCTGGGCAAAATAACTAAAAAGTGGGAAAATCAACTTTAAAAAAGCAGCCCAAGTGTCCGGGAGTACAACCCAAAAGAAAGAACTGCAGAACCCCACCTTCCTCACTCCTAGCCCCACACGTCAGCTGTACCTCTGTGCTGCTGCCATGCTGTGGCTGGTGTGACTGCTCTCTGGCCAGCTGCCTCTATGCTGCCTCTTCTGCCCCAAAAGCCTGGATGGAAGCCAGTTGCTGCCAGTGCCAGGGTGACAGCAGGACTGGTCATGCCCATGTGTCCCACAGAGTAGGCTGGCAAACTGTGACTGCTCATGGTTATGTGGCAGGATCACAGGAGCCAGTGACACACACCATGCATCACTTTCTCCAAAACCACTGGGAGACCCATGGTATGTCTCTCTTCCTCCTTTCTAAAGGCTTTTGTTCCATGAGTCATACTATTCATCTTTTTTGTAGATCTCTGGCAGAGAAAAGGACATGAGACAAACTGGTTTGGCTGTCAGCAGGGTTCCAGTAACACACTACTATATTACACTCATTTTCAGATGAGGCAATTATTAAAATTTTTGAAGTCAGATGATCCCTTAACTTGTGAATGAAGGAAAGAACAGCTAACACAGAGCCAAGAAAGAACCAATATGATGCTAGATAGAAGAAATCCTTCAAAAAGATACCTACCTTTTCCTCCAACAGTGACAAAATCTGCCACTAAAATGATGCAATGTATTTTGAATGGTAGTTTTCCAAAAATATCTTTCATCATCCATGCCTTTTTAGAAATATGTTTCTCCTGGATGAAGGCATAGGTACACTAATTCAAATATTTGTGCTTCTGTGTTCTATTTCTGTAATTCTTAGGTAAATCTGAAAGTCAAAATTACTTACAGCCTCTGATGGTGCCTATGTTAGTGTCCTTCTTCCAGGGCTCTGGCTTTAGTAGGAACATGAAGCTTACGCTGAAAACCTTCCAATGGCATTCTGTCACGTTCTTATACCAGCTGAAAGCCTCAGTTCAAGTTTTCAAGGCAGCTAAGGGATCAAGCTCCAGCTACATCAGAGGATGCATTTTGATCTATAAGTCACAGAAACAGTGATTTTTTATTTTTTTTTTTTCAGGGAACATGGAGAGTAAAGATCACAAAAGCCAGAACAAAGCATGCAAGAGCCAGAGAGAATGCATTTTTCTCTCTAAAGAGACATAGCTCTGAAGGGATCCTCTGTCTTTCAGATGACACCAGATAGAGCAGGTCTGATTGCTTTTTAGAAGCATCATACGGCCCCATTTTAAGTGACAGAATACTTTTTTTTTCATCTCTAGCTCAATAATCCTCCCAGAAGACCTCACCAACAGCAGTCACAAACTAAAGATTAAAATCCCTAGTCCTCATGAAGTTTTGGAAGCAAAAAGGCAAAAGCATCAAAGGATTCATAAACTTTATGCATTATTATAATATTAACAGCATATATAAAGCTGGGTGCTACTTCTTTACCACCACCCTCTTGGTCAACACCAATAAGTTTATTACTAGCGCCTAACAACAAAACAGGCAGTCTTGAAATTATTTGGTAAAAATAACACTAATGAACAGAGGAATTAGACAACACTCAATAACTGTACAATAACCTAGGTGCTGAGATACTAATTCTAAAATGCACTTGTCACTTAAACAAAAGTGACTTTAATATCACATTGCAAGCAACTTTCGTAAGTGGCCCATATGAAGCCACTAAGTACTAGCATCGTGCACATCTTGCTGCATTTCAAATTACATGACAGTTTGAAGCTCTTATATTCTTCTTTAAAATTAATGGAAATGTCCCACCAGTCTAGAGCTTTCTAGCACATATTTTCTAATTATAAAATTTACAGGTTTGAGAAAATGCCTGTAATGAAAGAGCAAATTCTTCTGGAGAAGATAAGGGTTATAGAAATAGCATCAGATAAAAATGATGAACATGATTACTTGCAACCACTGAAACAATTTCTATGGAAAGGACTCCAAGTGGCCAGAAAATCTGATAATAAAAAGAAAAAATATGGCAAATTATTTTTAGGAGACATATTCATCATTTACAGCTTTTCGATCAAATGTAACAAGTCTGTAGAGAAAAAAAAACCAAAACAACAAAACCAACCTAGTTCCACTAAAATTCAAAGTGATCTTGCCACTGACCTTAATAAAGTCAGTGGGTGTCTAACATGATTCTGATGTGTTGGGCTTATTATTTTGTCTAGACAAAAGGCAAGATCATATCTGTAAGTCACATAACAGTTTTCTATCTGTTAGGGAACAATAGTATTAAGCAAAAAGATTAGAGATAGATTGCAGCAAAGATTTGGTTTCTTCAGAGGGCACGTGAAAGAGTTCAAGAAAGATATACATCTATCATCTTGTAGAAAAGGCCTCCTGTGACTCCGTTAACAGAAATAATTCTCATGAGTTATGCTTTAGCTGGCTTTAATGAACAACAAAGTTTCATTTTAAGCAGCTAGGAAATTCAGAATTTGCAGGCTGGATTGTGCTGCTCTTTTAAGCATTCTAAACAATCAGAAGTTCATTAGCAACTTTCTTTTTCTGTGGAACCCAAAAGTTCTGAGGCAGGTATTAAAGACTCCTAGTTTCAAGTATTCAAAACAAATTTGCAATGTGTTTCGTATTTACAAATTCACTGAAGTTTGATGGTCACTGGAAAGCAGATGTTAGGGCTTTCCTGGTAATGTAAACATCTGTGTTACCTATGAATGAGTAGAGCTCTCTTGATACAAAAATCATTATGAAGGAACAAATGAAAAAAAACCTTCAAAGAACTTAATAAAAATTAACCTGTTCTAAGTAATGTGTTTTTACAGAGGTGATCTGAATACTAATTCTTTCCAGGAGACATAAGGAAGCCTCAGGCTATATTTCCAGACAGTATATACCAGAAGAAAAATAACAGTTACATAAATATGTGTAGATTATTAGTGATTGCCAAATAGATTCATTTGATATTTTAATGATCCAACTGTTTTCCATTTAGCCAGCAGACACTGATATTTTTATTCTTCAGAGAAAACCATAACAGACCAAATAAAATATTTTATACAGTAAAGCTGTTCTGCCCTTAAGGTACCAAGTTTTTCCATATTGCTTCTATTTGAAACTTTATTCAGATTATGAACCCCCTGCTGACTCTGATACCTCTACTCTCTCTTTCCCTTCCCAACTCGTAAGTCAAATAGTTGGGTCAGCACTTGTATTTTTACTTTGATTACGTGAAGTCCCTGTGGAAAGATGCCGCACATTCTAAAATATCTTTATTTTAAGGTCTGCTGCAAGCTTACATATTTGAATGCTTAATTTACAGACATGCTCAGGGAAGTGTTGATGCAAAGAAACCAGCTAGCCGTACATAACCCAGATCAAAGCAGCCCTTCTCAGTAACATGTGCTTTATAGCATCAGCTAAATAATTGAGAAAAAAACCTTCTTCCCCAAAACATCTGTAAGCAATTTAAATTACATTTTAAAGTCACGTCTGACTTTCACATTACTTTACCTTTCTGTCTCCCCTGTAATCTTTTGATTTTTGTTACCAAATGACCCCATGCCCTTCCCACTCCCCTCACTACCTGAACAATGGTGCCGGCACACTCAGAGCACTGCAGGCAGAGGCCAACAAGCATAGTCCATGGCATGTCCATAATAGCAAATGAACGTGTATAGTTGAGTTAGGTGTCTTTACGTAGATGTGATTCACCAGCTGAATTGCCTTTTTGGACTTGCAAGTCAACATGGTTGCAAAGAGGCATCAGCCTCCACTTTGCAGGAGGAAGAACAAGGGTGATGGAGCTCAGTGTGAGCAGCCACAGAGCAAACAGAGCCACAGGGTTGCAGAAACAGACATTTCAATTTACATTACTTGGGCAGTAAAATGTTATGCTGCACAATTCTTGGTCCAACATATGAAAAACAACCACCTCTGTGGGCAGCTCTGAACCAGAGCAAAGCTCATATCCAGTTATCAGATAACACACTTGCCATTATTTTCTTAAAGAGGGGAATATTTTCATAGATATTTTAGCCGGATCCCAGCTCAGTTCACTTGCTTTTGGCAAGAACAAGCAGTGCGAATGAAATATTTTAACCTGACACTGCTGCCAAACATTTTTCAATGTTAAAAGACATCCTGAGTTATGGTTTT
Organism: Corythornis vintsioides; assembly: GCA_025447755.1. Classification (NCBI taxonomy): domain Eukaryota; kingdom Metazoa; phylum Chordata; class Aves; order Coraciiformes; family Alcedinidae; genus Corythornis; species Corythornis vintsioides. The sequence continues at coordinate 94,309 of JAOEGS010003489.1, forward strand.
GATTAAGTTAATAGTAATATATTGTTCAAAGATGTGTTCAGCATTTTAGGATTGCTCAACATGCCAGATTAAGAAATTACCAGAAAGAAAAAAAAAAATAAATAAAAGGTTTTGGTGAGATCACTCTTTAGTAAAACAACAGTAATCCCAGTAATGATACTTTAGGGCAGTAAATGACCTATTCCCAGTGAATCAGGACTGTAAGTCATTACAGGACACCTTACAGTCCACTAAGCACAAGGAAGGGCCAGGCAGGAAATCACAGCAAATGCCGTAGAATTTATGATGAAATTTTGAAATGTCAAGACATTCTTTCACAAGCTCTTTTATGAAATGGTTGAAATTTGCTGTGGTTTTAAATGTTCTAATAACCGCAGTAAGTCAGGTGGATTTTCACATTTGTCTTGAAGTAGACTTTGGTTATATGGCTTTCCTCAAAATAAGGAAATGTAAAATAAAAGCAAAGAGATACAGTTGACATACCTGTGATGGAAGCAGAGTATATCTGTAGCTAATATTTAAGTAGTCTAGTTTCCAAATACTCTATTTCACTGTAGTTTTAAAAACAGAATAAATCCAAATTATCTTGAACATATATATTTAACCCATACTTTTAACTCTGTATGTTTCAAGTCTTGATTAAGGTGAGAAGTAGAAATGTAGGATACCATAAAAAGTATGAAAACATCTTGCAAACTCCCTTCCTCATGAACTCCCTCTGACTTCAGTGAAATTATTATTGCTATTGATTACTAGAAATTACTATTGCCATCTTCTGGTGCAATTGAAAATTGGAAGTTGTTCTCATTAAAACATGTGTTGAGGTTGCTGATTCTATCTAATATCTAATGCTGGAAATAGTGATGCTCCTTTTGGAACTGACCATGTATAATATGTGTGGGTTTTCTAGAAATAAATAGCTGTGTTTCTTCAGAAAGGTTTTTTTATAAACTTGGTATTTATAGAACTCAAGATGGGTCTTGGACAATAAAAAGAGAGAAATGGTGATGGCAGATCAATCTCATTAAACTCCTGTACTTCTAATAAAATGATTTTGGCATAATTTAATGGTTTGGTTTACTATGTTTGGCTAAATTTCCAAGAACAATAAAAGTTTCTGTGTACTGTTGTTGAGAAAAATTACCATCAATTTGTCTAGGTTTTCAAGGATTTGAACTACCTACCAAAACAAACATACACTATCTTGCACCTTAGATTTGGAATAGTCAAATGCCTGATGCCAAGGGCAAACATTCATGGTGCTAAATTGCAAAGTACAAGGGAAATCCTCAGGCACATTCAAAATACCTTGATGTAAGTTTGACCCTCAGTGTGGAGCCAGCGCACTTAAGAACAATCCACTTGTCAAAACACTCATAAAGATAATAAAACCCACCAACTCAGGAGTTAAATATTTTCATACAAAAGGATGCTAGGAGTCTAATTCCAGGGTAAAGGATATTGACACATTTTAAAGTATTTTATAAATATTGCAACGCTTTGCAGCTGCAAAGTAAAATCAACAAGTTTCAGCCTTGAAATAGGTCAATGAATATCTATCTAGTCAGTAAGGATCAAGTCACCAGGGAATTTTACATTATTTGGTGACTTCATATCACTAGGTATACACTTCCATGTAAGTACAACTTTCATGCACCAATAATTTTGTGAAATTTTATGGCTTGTATTATATACACAAGGTGTTTTCAGGTTTTCAAATCTGCACATCTGTAAACTAATTATATAGAAGGGAAAGGAATGCACTTGCTTACCTGCTTAGGTTCAGCAGACTGATTTCAGAGTTTTCAGAGACTTAATTTCAGGACAAAAAATAAAACAGACCTTGCTCAAGAACCCACTGGGAGCTTTTCCACCAACTGCAGTGGCACTAAATGCATTATATATGCTCCTTCGTTAATAGGTGGTGCTACTTAAAGTCAATTCTTAATTTACTGGAAAAGATTCTGTGATAAAAGAGGTTTCTATTGGCTCTAAGATTAAATACATAGTAGCCTCAAAGAAGTGTGGAGGAATAAAAGGGGAAGTGAAGAGAAAAAACACCTAGGATGATAAGATGATACCTTTTTTCTTTCCAGATCTAATATATCAGACTAGATTATAATACAAAAAAAAAAAAAAAAGAGCATTTATTATGCTTACCTAAGTATAGTACATAACATCTTCATGTTGCAGATGGTTTATTGACGTGAAACAAAAATGCAGTCTTTCTGAATTACAGGCAGGGATTGATCCAAAACAGTTTCTGAGTAGGAGGAAATAATGAGATATGCATGGAGATATCAAACTCTGGCTCATTCAAGTGAGAGTCACTCAGCCCAAGTTCTTCAGTTCTTCTCAGGTCATCATTACAAGTTTTGAATGGGAACGGTCTTCCCATTGTACCCCCAACAAACCTAAAGAAGTAACCAAATGGGTTGGCTGAGCCAGTCTAAAAGCCTTCCTGTGGATGCTAAAATAACTACTGCCTGTAATTTTCCTTCTTGTGGGATTGCAAAGACTCCAGCTGTGGTCACCAACTGTTACCTTGGTGGCAGCTATTTGCAAAATGGTAGAGAGATGTTTTGACTAGGGTGTGGTGGCACCCCAGCCAATCACCCCAGGGGGTGGCTGGCTTCTTGTCCAATTACCTTGAGGTTAAAAGGGTATAAAAAAAGCTGTAAATTAATAAATAAAGGCTTCTTGGCATCTTGGTGAAGAAAATCGTATCTTCCTCACTCTTTCTCCTCCTCTGGCAACTGGTAGATAAGCAACACCTTCCATGTCCCCAAAGGGCAGCTTTATAACATTTCTTCCTTTTTTCTTCAGCTGAGATAATTGTATGGCCAAAAGATAGCGGGGTCAAGCTAGCACATCACGTTGTATTCCAAAAAATCTGTCCTAGATGTCCCCCACCCTCTCATTCTTCTCCTCTTTTTCTCCTTCCTTGGTGTTCCTAAGAAGTGCCGCCTTCTCTTTCTCCCTCACCTTATGCACACTGAAATGCAGAGGGTCTTACCCATACGGCTGAAATGTGTGCCTTGGGGAACTCCAGTCTGAGCAGGAGAGGAAACAATAAATTTCTAAAGAAAGCTGAAGAGGGTCTACGCAGAATTATTGGCTGTATGGCAAGAACCTTGCAACCTGAATTCAGTTAACTGCAGGACAGATAGGTTTTTTTACCCTTCATAAATTATGCATTATCAAACAGTCACTTAACTGATACTCCTGAGTTTTAACCAAACCACATTAGAACTGAAGAACTGAGTAAATTTTTTTCTGGTCTTCCAGTCTTGAACACTTCCAATCAAAGGCTGCTTCCGGATTTTATCTGCTAGCTGACTGCATACACTGCACTTACTATTAGGTCTAGTCAAACTAATGGTTAACTCTGTTTCTGTCTTGCTTATAACTTATAATTGCAATTTAAAGAAAAATATAGACAGTTATATTTTTATAGGGTTATTTTAGCCTATTTTACATTTGTTTTCTGTTTCAGGAATCAATTTAATTGCCTGAAGTGACTAAATTTAATTGCCTGAAAAGACCAAGAAAATAGCAATTTTTATGTTGCTAAAGTATTAATAATTATCTTTTCTTCCTTAATTCACATACATTCATTACAGATGCTGTATGGGACCTCTATACCAAAGACGGAGATATCCTTCCTTTTTTAAACTTCTAATCTAGTTTGTGCATTAACACCTTAGGTGACAGAGTAGTTTGGGGAGCATTCATTCACCAGGGAACAGGCGATATTCTGAGTTCTTAATTTTTTTCCAAAGGCATTCATTTTTTATTACTGAAGCAAATAAATTACTCTAATTTTAAAGTTTTGCTGGATCCAAGTCAGCCATTACTATTTCCTATGATCTGCCAAAGAAACATCAAACAAACATTTAAAATTTTCATGGATGTCAAATATTTTGGCAACTGTCCATCAGCCTCTAATAAAATCTACTCTTGTTTTTCATAGCAGTCATGAGTTTTCTGAAGTTAATCTATTAAATACACAATTACTTTCAAATAACAGTAAGCCAATGACTTGAACCCTTCAAAGCAACAAAATTGAAAATAGAGTTGCTGGAAGGGGTCTCCAAATGTCCCCATCGCAAAAAGAGCTGTGAGTGGAGCAAGACTCCACCGAGCTGGATGCTCGGAAATTACAAATTCAGAACGAAAAGATAATTCCTGTAAACACCTTTTAAAAAAAGTATTTGATTTTCTGTAGTTGGCCACTTCATTTTCAATGAAAGATTGATTAAAATAAATAAATAATAATGGTGTCCTTACCCATGGCAGGGGGTCTGGAAATAGATGATCTTTGAGATCCCTTCCAAATCAAACCATTGTATGATTGTATGATTGGCTACCTTCCAATATAATTTCCAAACAGTTTCTCAATAGAAATAAATGTTTCCCAGATGACTTGGTTTGTCTTGATTCCAGCACTGACACTGCAGGTCATTTTAGGAAAGTATTGTTGCTTCCTTTCTTTTAAGGTTGCCCATAGAGAGAAAGGAGAAAATAATGTCTATCTGAAGTACCTAGGCTGGCTCTAGGCTTTGCAAATTGATTGGAGAATATTTCATCATTCTTATCAATCCAAGTGCTATTTTGAACATGACAATAATAAATGAAAACAAATCCTCTGAGTAACATACATTACAAAATAAACAATGGCCAAATTTTACATAAATATAGCCTGTGTGGTCTTTGCTTTATAAAGATGATTTACTATAGTAAATTTAAATGAATATTTGTTTGTAAAGCATCTGGATGAATGTGTAATTTTTTTCTGAGCACTCAACTTTTCTACCACTGTAAAAATAACTTTTTTCACAAGCTTTTCTGACTTTATTTTGTAGAAAATTCTATAGCCTATCAAAAGTAACGTGCCATTCAAATAAATCCTTTGCAAGAGGATACCTTCTGTATTATTATCTTGCTAAAAAGAAGATATAATGTTTATTGAAGTAAACACGGTACATGGCAAGTCAGTTATATTTTCAATAACCCCAGCTGTTGTTTTGCACGTGAAAGCCTTGTGGATTTAGTTACTTGCACAGGCAGGTAGGGTGTGCCCATTTTTTTTTCTATAAACAAATGCAATATGGATTCATAAGAAGTCTCATGTCAAATTTTGAGAAAGGAGGGTTGCTTTCCTTTTTTTTTTTTTTTTTTTTTGTGGTACAGTTATACTTGTATGTGAAATGTTATGCAGTTTCTGATACCAGAAAAAAAATATATTGCTAAGTAGCCTTATAAAAAGACAATAATCCTTTTTCTAAATAGACTTTGAGAAACAGTAAAAAAATATGGCATTTGCTGCAGGGAAAAAAAATTCAAAAAGAAAAATTCCAAGCCATAATGACACTGTTGATGCTGTATCCCATAAAGAAATATAATTTTATCAGGCTCTACTTATTCAGTAAGGTAAAACTTGCAAATAAAATACATTGAGAGTTTCACTTGAGAAATAAATATTTGCAACTAATAAGTATCGGCATCACGGGAAGAAGAACTGAAGTAGCAATAACCAAATGAAATTACAGTAAGAATAAATAAACCACAAGAGAAGACAATGAACACACAAAGTTAATATTCACTGTAATAATTAACAAACACATTGCAAAAATGAGAGGAAAAGGTCTTGTTTCAGTATAAAACAAGCACAGATATTTCAAGGCTGACAATATCAAGTGCATCTTTAGTGGCAATAAGATTTATATGTGCTTCCCAGCAAATTTCTCATCACTTATGGTCCACATTGTTCTCTTGTGGGCCTATTTCCTGAACTATAAGCCCATTAAGTGTTTGCAGTGTTTTTTCATTGAAAAAAAAATAATTTCTCATGATATAACATGATTTCCCAGCCAAAGAAATTCTGTGTTTATGGTTGAGCTGCTATGCCTTGTCACCACAGCTTCAGAAACAGGGACAATGGGGAGGAAAATAAAAAAAGAAAGCACACTAGAAAATAAAAAATAACTCCAAACTTTTTGTTCTTCTAACAGCTTCCTCATCCTATATTTTTAATTGTCTTTCTTACTTAAGTAAATTTAAGAGTCTCATTGGATATTTGCCCAAAGTAATGAAACAAGCTCATTGATGTTCTCTGCAGAGTTTCTTGCATCTTCTGCAAATAATACAGGCTGCTTTACCCTCCCTCTCTCCCTATTCCTCCTTACTCCCTCTAACAATTTTCATTTTGAAAGTACAGTGGGTGTGCATCTGGGTTGCTAACATGTGCATTGTATTAATCAAACATGGAGGTGTGGGATGGAATTTTTAGCTGATATTTACTTTTTCTTGTCAACTATTCAGGAAATTTAGCTGGTTTGGAACTGTTTTTTTGTCTTTTCACCAGGAATGCAAAAGTTCAGCTTTGACAAAAAAAGGCTGCTGCAACGTGGGGTCACTGCAGACACTAATTTTACGGCAAGCCCAGATCCTTGATATGCTAAGACTGAAAGTCAGAAAAGTCTTTCACTTTCCAGTCTTACATGTAAAGAAAGCAGAACAATAATGAACAATATAAGTGAAACAAAAAGGTAGGAGAACAGGAGCTGTCTTCTGTCAAGGGATTAATACAGTACAAGTTTGTTGTTAGATGTGGCATTAGATAAAGCTCTGGGCATTTTGGCTTGGGTTTTTCGGGTTTGGCTTGTTGGGGCTTTCCTCCCCCACCCCCCCACCCCCCCACCCCCATCTGCCCAAACTGACATCAAATTGCAGGTAAAAAGTGCACACACAATTTTTTTTTTTAATACAAATCAGTATTTTTTTGTCTTGCAGTACTCCTGTAGAATAAACATTTCTGCACTGAGTAAACTAGTTTCTTTCCCTTCTTATGAAGGGAAAGAGCTTTTTTTCTGAGTTGCATGCAAATCTCCATTAACTGTGATTACCATCAGCAAAGTATAAACCCACAATCAGCAGATGCCAGGCTTTGTAGCCTACCATCACCTTCTACTTCTGTGGTATTTAAAACCTACCACCCCTAAGGCAGAATTGGAAATCTAGTTTAATTAATTCTTTTCAACAAAAGCCATTGGTTTGCTCAAACTTGTTTCATACACTACAAAGAATAAAGCTGAGGGCATACTCTCCTGGTTACCACAACATGATAGCGTGCACTTACACCAGGCCATCTGGCTATCTAATTTTATCTTGTATACATGACTCTAAATGAAATGGTTCTGTTTGTGGACAGCACGCTTTGAACAATGAAAATACCAGATGATCATTCACCAAGCTGATATTACATTAAAACTTTATAATAACAAGCAAACTCATGCTGACAAGAACAGTCTAATAGCATTCTGTCATTCATCATAATTAGGAGCTTGTGATAAATTTGATGTTTTTCTCTTTGTATATATATCCCTTTTACGTGTACTTGCTTTCTTTTTAAGATTTAGTTTTGTTTAGTGATCATTAGTCATTGTGTTCAGAGAAGGCTAACAGAGAACATAAACAGCAAAACATGTTAATTCTTCCATGCAGCTTGCAAATGCTGTGGATCGCACACCAAAGAAAGCACATAATGTTTAAAGACATGCATTTCCAGAGAAAAAGAAAAACCTTTTGTGTTATAAAGGGTTGTTGTCCTCCTCTTAGTAAAGAGACTGAATAATTTGATAATTATTTTAATGACTGTAGAAATATTTGTAAACTATAACAGAGATTCCACTCCACCAAGAGGTGTCAAACAATTTGATCTACGTTCTTTCATAGTGACCCACCTAGGACACATTCCTTAGAACCACCAGTATTTGTCATTTGAGTTCAGGGAGTACTACTAAGCATAACCTCTTACAACATGTTTGTGGCAAGAATAAAGTTGTTGAAAATATTTTGAAGAAATACTCGCAAGTTAAAAAAAATAAATAAATAAAAGAGAGAGAAAAGAGAAAAAAAGAAAGAAAAGAAAGTGGGAACAATAGAAAAAATGTTATATATATATACCCAATCTACAAAAGCTGATGAATCTGATTTGTGAGGGAGACACAAATCCCTAGTCTGTTGGGATCCAGTCTTGGTTGACTCAATTTTCATGCTGGATTAACTCCTGATGATGACTTCAAAAGTACCAGGTTTTCACCTCAAGTGTTCAAAGCGAAACTGAACAGAAAAAAAGCCCACACAAGACTCCCCTACCTGTTTTTGATGTGGAATGTGCTGCACAGGATGACTGGGACTCACTGAGCAGCCCTGATCCTCTAATCTACATTATTCAAGAAAAGGACTTTGAAATGCATTTTCTGGTGTAGAATTATTCTGTGGTGTAGATGATTATGTAACCTGATATAACCTTTTATAGAATTTAACATGTAATCATCAGATTCTGTACAAAGGAAATATAGCCAAAACGTGTAGGATAATGTTTATTTACAATATCACAGAGATTTGCAAAGATATGTCTAATATGTTTTATTCAAGGTACACAGTTTTAAGGGTAACCTACCTACATATGTTATACCTATATATTATATTTTTATTCTTAAATATCTCATTCTACAGCTTTTGTGTACTTCAAGCTTTCTGTATTTTATTTTTCCTGTCATGTTTAAAGCAATATATAAAGCTAAGCTTTATATTTAAGTCCAAACATGGAACAGGTGCATATTTGTTTTGACTAGGAAACATTAGGCACGATATCAAAAGCTGACTAAAACCTTTTCAAAACAGAGTGCTTGTTACAGAGGAGTAAATTACAACAACAAAGAATCACATTTCCTAACTTTCAGCAAAGCCAGGGTGGTAATGATTCTTCTATGGCAAGATTATAATTGTCATGTAACATTATGATATCTTTGCTTGGAGGTGCTTTTTATTTTATTTTTTTTTATCACCTTTTCTGAAAGGCTACACAACCTATAAATTAGGTATTATACAAAGTTTGGGTGAGCAGAGTGTGAACACTGCCTGAACTCAAGACTGAGCCAGGCAATAGAAAGTTCATTTTGTGTCAGGAGAACTTCATTGAAGATTCCAGCCAGAAATTAAATGGATGCCTAAGGATGAAAGGTGATGATAATCTTGAAGATTAAATGACGAAGGGTTTCAGAACACAATTCCATATATTCTAATGAAATGACAAAGTTGTTTGCACTTTGGAAAGTGTTTTTGACAAGTCTCTGCATTTGAGGTTAATGTGTGTGTCTAAAGGGCAAGCGTTACTGAATAAGAGGAAAAGTTGGTTCAGAAAATTGCAGACTAAATGAGGAAAAACAAATGAGTAGTTTTAAATGAGTCCATAGAATAGTAAATAGTAATGAATTATAAAAACAAATATTTTTTCATTTAAATGCTAATATCCCCTTTGTTTTCTAGAAATAAAGAAAATTAATAAGGACAACATTAACGTACTTAGATGATGCTCAACAACCAGTAGCTATCAGACGAATATTTACCACTTTAACCAAACTGGCATTTCAGAGCTATGTAGTTTTGCAGGTCTTTGTGCTGAACAAAACATCATCCCACAGTTTTTCTGTTACTGGTTTACTTCATTACCAGAGGGTGAAGCAGAAACAACCAGTAGTATAAAGAGTGAAAGAAGAGTATTCTTCTGCATGGGGGCATTTCGGATCAGACAGCATGTGATTTGAAGCAGAGTGAAACACACAGAGCTACAAGTTCAGCTGTGTGTTTTCTCTCGCCCAACAGCCTCTGTTGTGGATGGATATTCAGGTGCCTCTTCACCAAAATTATGGCATAGAGATTAAATACATCCCTCTCCAGAAGAGATGCAATAAATTGAACTGACATTCATCCCGATAATGCTTTAAAAATCTCTCCTTGGCCTTTGTATCCAAGTTGCTTGGCATCTGCATTTGGATTAAACACTGGTAACTACAGGTAGAGCAATACTCCTCGCATCCTCTACGGCTCCAGCCAACAACATGCAAATATGCTTCTAAAAGCTGCCTTTTAAATTGTTTCTGTTAGATGTGAAAGAGGAGGAGTTTGGGAGCTGGAGGGTAGCAGTAGGAAAGGGAAAAAAAGAACATGAGAAATGGGGCTTTGGGTATCAACATATTGCTGAAGAACTGAACTAAAATATTTGTTCAATTACTGCTATGATAAATCTGTTTTCATATATGTATTACTAAGTCTCTTTTCAAGCCAGTATAAAGTTTAACGGCATATGCCCTACAAATGAAGCAATTTTCCTGTTTTAGGATCTAGAGGAATATACTCCATAGACCCTGACAGAATTAAGTAAAGAGACTCATCGCTCCCTACTGAGGCAGGCTACCCTCAGTAAATTAACCATGGTAGCACTTGGTTTCTCACAGAGCCCATCCACAGAGACATAGAAGTAAAGGCAGAGACCCCCCAGTGCAACCCAGCACTCCTACAGTTACAGATGGCTGGGGTATCAGTAGGGTCTGGAGACCACCCCCAGGCTCTTCCCAGACACAGAGAGGATGTGGCCATCCCTGTCTGGAAGCTGCTTTGGATGGTTACAGTCCTGCCATGCTGCTTCGTGTGAGAGGTTGTGTGGTGGATGAAGGTAGGAAATGATAATGGAGTAGTTGGAGCAGGTCCAGAGAAGGCCACAAAAACAGCCAGAGGGCTGGAACACCTCTCCTGTACAGAAAGGCTGAGAGAAATGGGATTGTTCAGCCTGGAGAGAAGGCTCTGGGGAGACCTTATTGTAGCCTTCCAATACTTAAAGAGAGTTGTGAGAAAGACAGGGATGGTCTTTTTAGCAGATCCTGTTGTGACAGGAAAAGGAATGATGATTTTAAACTAAAAGAGGGGAGACTTAGACTAGATACAAGGAAAACATTTTTTTTTACAATGAAATACTGGCACAAGTTGCCTGAGAGGCAGTAGAAGCCCCATCCTTGGAAACATTCCAGGTCAGGTTGGATGGGACTCAGAGCAGCCTGATCTAGTTGAAGATGTTCCTGCTCAGTGCAGGGGGGTTGGACTAGATGACCTTTAAAGATCCCACCCAACCCAACTGATACTATGATTGTGATTCTATAAACAGGGTCCTCCACCTGAAAGCAAATCTCAACACTCAGCTGTCTCAATGCAGGCATAAGTCTGCACTGGTATGAAGTTGTACTTAAAGGCAAAAGGCACTGTGTTTTTTCAATAAATGCACACCCACAAGAGGTCACTGTTACAAGGGTTTGCAGGGATTTAGATGAGCAAGCAGTACAGGAGAGGATGAGATACATCTATGTGGTCAGAATAACTGCTGGCTACTGGAGTGGTTAGCTTGGATGTAATTTCTGCCCACAGACGTACCTGAACTGCTCTTAACCAGCACATGGCAGGCAATAGGGAAGAGGCTAGAAAGAAAAAGAAAAGGACTGAGAGAAAAGGCAAAGAGATTTATAGATTCATAGATATTAGGGGTCAGAAGGGACATAGAAGATCATCTAGTCCAACCCCCCTGCCCGAGCAGGATCACCTAGACCAAGTCACCCAGGAACAGATCCAGGCGG
>JAOEGS010003490.1:0-27645 GCA_025447755.1 Corythornis vintsioides
AATTATCATGGCAGCTGCGGGTGTCGGGTTCACGTGGTGTTGAGGGGCCGGGGGTGTGGCGTGCAGGTGGGGGGAAAATCCAGATTAAAAAAAAACCAAAACAAACAAAAAAACAAACACGGTCTTCATGTGAGAATGTGTATACATACTTATAAGATGATAAATTGAAACACTGAATAAACCTATCAGCAGAAGACAATTGTGGACAAGTGGAAAACCTCTCAAATATTAGAGTCACAGTGGCTACAGAATATTTGTTTCAGCCTAAAACTCTAAAACATTGTGTATGTGATACATGAGAGTATTTAGGTCATGGTATGATCTAAGCATGTTCAGAGCTAAATGGTTTCATCTTTCAAAAAACAATTTCGGTGTGCTAAAGGGGATATTAATAGAGTCAAAGTCATTATATTTCAGGCATTATAGAAATCAAATCATATAAAAGTAGCTGTTCAAAGCTCAGCAATCAATCATTTTCTTTTCTGTAAACTTTTTTTTTTTTTTAATAAAGGAACTGGAAGACTTATTTTATATACTTTTTCCCTAAACTATTGTTTTAGTCACTAGTGAATCTCAAACATTGAAAAGTCACCATTTCAAATGTAACTCCCCTAAAGACCGTGCGCAGTGAACACAGGCTGTGTGCACGAGTGTGAGAGAACCCTGAAAGAAGAAAATCAACAGAAGATGTATTTTATATCTATATTTCAAAAAGTAAATAAACAATAAAAACAAATCTTTGTATCCCAAAGAATGAAAACTTTTCTTTCTTAGATAGATAGAAATCAGGAGCATCTGCCTCAGCCCAGTGGAATATCTCCAAATTTACATCCTCTTAACTAAATGAAGGTTTCTGTGCATTTCCCCGACAAAATACTCAACTAAAAGCATAGGTCATATAATTTTTGACTACACGTATGGTCCTAATTTCCAATTGAATTTGGCACTGAAACAGATTAGTCAGGTATGACAAATAACTAATTTCTCCAAGCTGGAAAGAAAGGAAGAACATCACCCCTGCAGCTTGTCTTCTAGGGCAGCAAAAGATGTAAGATAACAGTATCTCTGCACTTTCTTTTAATGTATTAATCTCTTTTTACCTGTTTACCTGTCATCCGCTGAACATGTGCCTGATACAAGGTTATAATGTATTGGGGGGTTAATTTTATTTTCTAAGCTTTAGGAAGGCAAAACCCAGGAATGGGGCTGCAGGGTACAACTCTGCCTCGATAAAGTCTGTGTGGAGTTGAAGCAAGCTCTGGCAGCAGTCCCCCTGAATATGAATATTAATGAGACAAACCAAAATCAGCCCTGATATTGCATAACCCCATGTGGCAAACCAAGCGTCAGTAATTTGGGGGTTGAGTTCATGACTCTGCTGAGCGCTGGGTTTGTGTGCAAAGTGGCTCCCTCCAAACACCAGCTCTGAGAACCCAGCTGGTTCTCATTTCCAAACAACCAGTTTCTCTATCCCCAAGTGCTAAAGAAAATAATCCCAGCAATCCATGACTACACGCTTTCACAGGGACACCAGTGAGAATTTGATTGTAGAGATAATTAAAGTCATTCCTGAAACTTCCAAGAAAAAGAAGTTGGGGGAAGGAAGGGGGCCAATGGGAACAATGATGCTCATGTTTAAATTGAACTGAGCAACCAGTTTGACTTGGAGAAGGGGGGACACTATTTCTGGAGAATTTGTTTTCCTGAAAATTCTCTCTCTTGCATTCTGATGGTTACAATATTTGGAAAGAAAATGTAATTGACTGTGGTAAACAGGAAGATTAGAGTGAGGTTTGGAGCCTGGATGTTCCTAATTTGGCAAGAGCATCCAGAAGCAAATTTCATGTTCTGGTAAACTTGAATAAAATTATGTATAGCCACTTCGATTAGAAGTGTTTAAAAGGAAATGATACCATAAAAGCAATAAAACCGACTGCTATCTGCTTCAAACACTGAAAACATCTTTTTCAAATTAATGTTTCCTGCAGCCCTGCTATGAGTTAGGTATGAAATAATTTAATATTAACAGCATTCAAGAGCAGGTCATTCTAGAGCCAGTTATGGGATTGGATTAGACCTCTCCATCTTTCCAAAACAGTGGAGTAGTTTAGACCAGCCTGGTTGGTATAATTCGGCAGGGTGTCCCTGGCATGTGGATTGCTGCAAGGCTCTGGCCACACTAAAAAATAATGATGATTAAGATGAACAAAAAAACCAAAAACAACGACAAAAACAAACCCCAAGCAAACAAACAAAAAAAAACCACCCCTAAAACAAACAAACAAATAAACAAAAACCCCACACAAACTATGTCTTGCTCCCAACAAAGCTAAATTGTACAACCCCTATGTCACACGTCTACTCTGACCCTCGTCATCCTGAAATCGGTGTGAAATTCAGAGATGGAGAGAAAGAGTTTAAAGCACTTGTAATCTCTCAGTCTGCACTATCTGCCTTGAGCAGGAAGGAGGGATCCGCTCAATGAGAGCTATTCAGGGCCTCTCAATTAACCTGATTAGTTCAGCACGCTGCTCTCATGAATGACACCTTATCTTGGAAATGAGGGGAAAAAAAACTTCCTTCCTTTTGGAGATCCAGGCGGCCCCTGAAGCCAACGCAGAAGTGCCCAGTGGGGCCAGCTGCCCCACCTCCCTGGGGAGCTGCTTTTGGGGTGGCAGGGCCAGGCAGCCCAGGTGGCCCAGGCGAGGAGGGGGTCCCCCTCTTTCAGAGCCAACCAGGCACATGATGGGATTTTCTGCAGTGTTTAACCCTTCCAGCGCTGTGCAGAGCCCCGCAGGTAAGAGGTAGAGCAGCCGAGGGGGTGAACCCTACAGGAACGCTGCCTTGTTTAAGTGTGTTGTAGTCTGGAACTTGTTTCATATGTGACAGATTAATGAGAGATAACTGGGTTACCATGGCAAAAAGCATTCCCAAAATTCTCTTGTTTCCCTGAGAACAGTCTCCCTTTTTTTTTTTGGTTGGTTGGCTTTGTTGGGTTTTTTTCCAAATCATGCCACTTTACAATAACACAAATATTAACTAACACCATGTTATTCTTTCAAGTGTGTATGGCTGCGAATGTCATCAAAGCTGACTGTTACATACAAGTTCTGAGAATTAATCGGGGAGAATAGGTGTCTCAATTCCAATTATAACACTGAAAACTCAGATTTATTAATGCCCAGCCAACTTTGAAGGCATTTATTAGAAAAACTCCTATGACTTTGAAAGTATTAATGCACTAATGACGCATTAGGGCATGATGTATTATGTTCCTGTAATTTCTGACAAAGTAAGTTACCACTGTCACAGTGGGGCAATCCTTCAGAAAAAAAAAAGTTCCTCTCTCCTGCCATATGCTGTACAAGACAACAATTTGTGTACATATAATGGGATTTAGCAAGAAGTTTTCCTCCTGAAACACACTACAGTTTATTCTATTTCTTCAGAATGCCAGAGGAATTATGGAGCAAGCTATGCTTTATAAAAGAAAAAAAAAAGAAAAAAAAAAAAAAGAAGGTACATGTAGCCTAGGGACTGTCTTAACTAAACAGCTCCTTCGGGTAGAGGCTCTCTCAGTATGCTGCTGTACAGCCTTTTCTCATCAGCACTCAAAGCCCAGCAGCCCAATGGAGCCCAGAGACTGACGAAGCCCAGAAACATCAAAGCATGATGCAAACAAGCATCCAAAAGCCCAAGAAGGAGAAAAAAAAGAAAAAAAAAAAAAAAGTAATTACAGAGCTGCTTTTAGCACATAAGAAGTCCCATCTTGAAAAATAAATTCTGCTTTAGATCCCAGAAGATTCCAGGTCTACACAGGGCACTCTGTAACAGTGGTGCTCCCTTGGTTTTCTTTAAAAAGGGAAAAATCCTTATCCTAGCTGTGGGGCAGCTATCGAAAAATCTGTGCAAGTACTTTCCTTCTCCTGGCTCCATAACCCCAGTGAGAGGTGCCTTGGGCGTACCCCAGCTGCAGCTGAATCCCAGATCATGCAGGTCTGTTTAAGCGATGCAGAGACACTTGGAGCAGGCTGGACGAGATGTTACCATCAGACCTTAATAGCTTTGAATGTGGCTTATTTTCTTCTTCTTTTAGACCAAATAACTTTATAATGAATACAGAATACATTTCTCCTCTTCTTGTGTCATCCTTCTACAAAATCTGAACTAGGTAAAGTGTTTTTTAACATCCACTTATCAAAGTGACTTAACATCTGGGAAGTCAGCCAATGGTTATGTTGTGATACAGATGCCAAAAAAATTCAACTGAAAGATTAGATTCAGAGGGATAACAGACAAGAACTGACTCAACTGGGTTGATGTGGATGGTTATCCTGGTCAGGGAAGCCTAGGTCTCCCTGCAAAATCACAGAGAAAATTAAGGAAAATTATTAAGCTTTAAACAGCTTCCTTTCAACCCACAGTAGAGACTGGCTGTATCCTGTACCAATAACTTTTCCCAAAGACAAATTCTGGTATGAATGATGAACAGTTTGACAAAGTCCAAAAGAAGATGAACAGAAAATTATTTTCTGTCTCTGCTAGTTTTCAAGACAACACTAACAAGAAGATTGCTAGACACTAACAGTGGGATATCAGTTCTTCCTAACATATACTTTATATAAAATTTATCCTTTCCAGGGTCAAAAACATTTGGGGTTGGTTGGGTTTTTTTGTCTGTTTTGTTTTTTGTTTTTACAAATTGATCTTTTTAAAAATGACCTAAACATTCAGCTAATTGAATGATGAGAATAGCTGAACAAGTTTGCAACTCTGATTAGAAAGTCAAGGTGAGAGAGCTGAGAAAATCAGAGTACAGACAGACTTTAGGACCCTGGCAGTATATCATTGTATATCATCACTTTTTTTTTTTTTTTTTGTAAACCCCATTTTTTCATCTCTTTCTAGCCTGGCATGGCACTGGAAGTGTTAAAGAAAACAATAAAAGAACAACTGAGTGTACAGGGTAGGATTTAGTGGCATTTACTTTTAATCTACGGTCTTTTGCTCTGTGGCTTATCAGCCCTATGTCAGCCCTTTTTCCTCCTTTATATTTCATGAGGGGACCCACATGCTGGTACTGAGAGACAGAGCCCAAGTGTCTGTAAGCTTTTTGTCAGGTAAAAAAGAGAAGAAAAAGGAAAGGAACAAGAGGAAAAGCAAAGCTAAGAGGCATCTATTAGATGTCACTAGGCTTTTGTATTCATGTCAATGATTCAGGATTAGAGTATTTGAAATAATCTTATTGAGAGAACTCAAAAGCCCCACAGAGGGAAAGCCTGCTCGGGAGCATATGGCAGAGCAGCGGACAATATCTTATTAAGGATGTGTTAGCTAACACCATTACTTTTTCTATTACATTACTGGACTATTGTGCCTTGGCCGGTTAGCGAGATGGCATAGTTGTGGAATGCCATTGTGGACGTTACCGCGGTGTTGCAAAACCAGAGAGATTTGGCTGGGTGTCCAGAATGGACCCAGCCAGGGGGTGGCTGTGGAGCTGCTGCTCCCTCACCTCCCAGGAACCCTGGGAAAGGCAACCCGCGCGTCACGGCAAAGGGGAAACGCTGTCCCAAAGCGAGCTGGTGGCCACACCGCTCGCTCTGTGACACCACACAGTGCCCACTCCCATTCCCCACCCCGCTCCCCTGCCAGTTCTGGTCCCTGCTGCTCAGCACTGGCCAGCTCACAGCTGCAGGGAAAGCAGGGCTACAGAGGGCAGCTTCTGCTATATCTCCAACAACAAATCCCAAAATATTGTCAAACTCAGCTGTTGTCAGAGGACAAGAATTTAATTTTGTTACAGTGAATGCCAGAAGTCTAGAAATCTTTCTTTACTTTTGGACAAAAGCTTGTAGCTGGAGAAATAGCTCTTTTGAAAGTTATCTTCATCTGCCTACAACTTTAGAGGCAGAATCAGACAAAACAGTACTGTTCATAACATTTCAGGGATTGCAGTGAAAGGCTGTATATCTGGATCACCTTACTACTGTCCAGTATATCATTTCAGTGACTTGAAATAAAGCCTTTTAATAACTAATTTCATATAGCTCATATATTAATGGCACCAGTAAAAATGTTTTCATGTTTTCTATTTCCAAACACTGTTTTTAAAAAGTGGGTAAAAAAAATATTCATTTGCTTTAAAAAAAACCCCTCTAAAACAACTGTCCATTGCAAAAAAAAAAAAAAAAAAAAAAAGTAAACACTCATTTGATAGAGTAATATATTCTGATCACAAACTACCTACGCAAAGTTGCTAATGTGACACACTGGGAACTTTGTATGGCTTTTCTGTACTTTTCCAGAACTGTTACAGAAAAAAAACCCCATGATGCTACAGGGAGAGAAAAAAATTCATACCAGCATTTACCACCACTGCTACTACAGTCTTGCTGCACTCTGAGGAAAGAGTTAAATCAATTTCTAGAAAGTTGTCTCAGTCATTATGTACACAGAATCCAAAATAATTTATTTTATCTTTGTTAGGTGTTGTATTAAAATAAAATACTTAGAACAAGCACAAGTGAATTTGAATTTAGTGTAGTTATTTTTATAAATGTGGCAAATTACTTATAAGAATACATTTTGATGGTCAGAACATGCAAACGTTTACAACTACTCACAGGAAGAAACCTACTCATACACTCCAGCTTCTGCAGAATAAAGCCTGGGTTACGTTTTTACCCAATAAATGCCAGAGTAGAGCTAAGATACATTTTTTCACATTCAGAACAATTTTAGCTAATCTGCATTAAAACTGAGAATGATCCCTGTAAATACATTTTCCTACTGCTGTTATTCATGCGTCCATTCCCACTGTGACAAAAAATACAGAAATAAATCAGGTGTTAAGATGGGACAGGAAATTTACCTACAACAGAAACTGTGTGTACATATGTATGCATGAGAAGAAAAAAAACCAATATTTTTTCCAAACAAAATTCTCAGCTCTGAGAAAGAGAAGAACTGGTGATGAGCTGCAAGGAGCCAGGGACCCCATTGCACCAAGCACATCTTCCCTACTGCAAAACATGCTTTGAAGTAAGAGTTTGTATGAAGAGATCAATAGGTATGAATAGCACATTGGAAGTTTTGTGACCAGAAACAAAGGGATGTATCTCTTTGCCAGGCCCTGAGCTCCTCCTGGGATGAGCCCAGCATACTTGGCGCTTTCTTGATGCTGCAGAAGGTCGCTGCACAGAGTCAGACAAACTTTTAAAATCACCTCTAACCTTTGATGCCCCAATCGGCCATCTGAATGGAGCAGCAGAGTAACTCACCAGGTCTCAAAACTTGAGGAGTTCCTCTGCACAAGCAAACCCACAGGGTCTCCAGGTTGGACTTTGAGGACATAGACAAACCAGTGCAATACCCTAAACATGTTAACCCTTGCTGACCAAGAATGAGATTTTCAGAAAGAGCCCAAGGTACTTATTGACCTGCCAGCAGCTGCAGCTCTGAAAGCAGTAGGTGCAGTGCTGTTCACCTCAGGCTCATCATCCACCCAACACAGAGCAGAACTATACAGGCATGGCACACTGACCATGAGGCCTCAAGGCAGCGGGTCGAGCACATCTAATGTGTCCACCCAAGTCACTTTTCTGGACTGACAGTATAACTAGCCAAGCCCCAAAGGGCTGTGGGTGAGCACTGAAGATGACAGCCCAAAGCAAGAGAGTAGACTGGTCTTCAGCTTCCCTCATCCTCAGGACATTCAATACAAGCTTATGTTTTTTATTCACGTTAAAATCTCAATCACAATTTTCAAACTACATCAGGAGAACCACTTGTATTTGGGAATGGGATCATCTACCTACCTAGAGAATACACAAAGTTTAGCACAATGAGCCTCCTTTGCAATAGCGGCCGCTGTTACATCACCATGATATTAAATTGTAATAATCAGGCATAAGATCACAGTGAAATAAAGCCCAAAACACTAGCTGCAGATTCAGAAGGCATATCTGAGAGAAGCAAATAACTATTAGGGTAGTGTGAATGTTTGCAGTGAAACCAAAAACCACATAAAATTTGCCTGGTTTGGGGTTTTATAACAAACTCAAAACTCAGAACAGGTTTACTAAGAAAATCACAAACCTCCTGAGCAAAAATGAGACCAAATTAAGGTTTTGCATAATCGTTTTGAGATTATACAAAAACACTTATATTTTGAGGCAAAGGGAAGAGAAATCAAACAATAAGCAGAAGGTGTTTTGACCCTAGCTAAGTTCACTCAACCCCAAGAGCAAAAGAAATTAATTCTGAGGCAGCAGAGACACATGCCAACCCCAATAAGCTGAAAACAAGATAGTTTTTTACAAGAATCCTTGCAAATCTACCCCCAGCTCTAGTGATTTCATCACAGAAAGAGGCCTGACACTGCATGCATGAGGAGTACTCTTAGAGGGGCCAACATTTATGTCTGAATCTCTGTGTGAGAAGAATCTACTGATCAGTCTCCCATTTATCTCACAACAGCTCAGGATGCCTTTGGTTGCCTAAGTCATGTGGGAAATGCTTTGAGTAATGCTTCTCAGCTGCATCAATCACACCCAAATCCTCAAGGATGTGTGTTTCAGTCACTCCCCTCTCAGAGGCATTTGGGTTCACAGGCTCCAGGAGCTTGCATAAAATGCTGGAGGCCAACTTCTGCCTATCTGAACCACCCTGCTTAGAAACCCAGAGTGTTCAAGCAGCACAATCTTAAAAGACAGCGTGAGAGACATTCTGTGCAGTGCTGGGGGTTAGTCCTCTGCCACTGTTTCTGGTCCCCAGAATCCTTTCTTGTTGGATCGGTAACTCCTATGTGGCTCTGGAAATGGCACAGCAATGAGGTGAGCACTTTCCAGTACAAGACTCAAGAGATCAGCCAAATATTCAAGCACAGGATAATTTTTCACATATGACTTGAAATCTGTTAGATCATGACAAAGGGTGAGTAGGACACCAGCTCACACCATCCCCTGACACCACACAGACAGGTTCAGGTACCACATATTGGACCCAGGATATCACCAGAACAGGGCAGAAAAGGGGACTTGTGCAAAGGAACCACTGCCACAGCACCTGACATCTGCTGCTGCTTTCCTATGATGATGAGTCCATGTCCCCATAGTCTGTCTGGGCATCAGCTGCAGCACAGATCCCATCACCTGAAACAAACCTCAGCAGCTCCCTCCTGTGCAAACCCCACCTCATCTGCTCATCAGCACCTCTCCCAAACCTGGCCTGCTGTGCCAGCCCCCTGGCCTCTCTGTCACCCTCCCTACAGCTACTGCAAAATGCATTAATGGCCACATATGCCTAACAAGTGTATTTGTGGGGAGGGTGCAGTGAGTGGGACACAATTCTCTGTGTCGTTTTTCCACCTGCCTGGTATTTAGGATGAAAAGATGATCAGGCCTGTAAAACACGATCCACTACATGATGACTTGTAAAGTAGTAAAACAGAGACACTAAAAGTCATTCACGCCTCTTTTCACATCATTGCACAGTGATATCCTACCCACAAACATAAACTTTTTCAGCTTAAAGACAAAAATATTTCAAGAACATATATAGTAGGTAAGTTGGCTCCCTCTGTATCTGTGGAAGCTGGGTATGCTCAGGACAAATTAGAGTCTACCCAAGAGTCCTGTACAGCAGCTGTCAAAAGCAGAGGTCTTTCAAATACTGGTAGCAGGCCATGCATTCAACTGTACCTTAGTGTCCTCCAATAATAAAATGTGAAAACTATTACAGCCTCCAATCCAGAGTCCCCATCCCTGCTCTATGGACAAGAACTCAGATTGCAATGGAAACACATAACCTGCCTCTTCAAAGGCAAATGAAGCCTCATTCCTCAGAAACTGCATCCAAAGTAGCATGTGAAGAGCTTTGACATATTGCCAGACAAGGGCCAGAAGAGCTCCTGCTCACCCCCCTGCCACCTAAGTGCACACAGTCTCACCCAAGGCAGCTTCAGATGACTTACACCACAACTACAGTCCATTTGTCCACAAGATAGACAATGGCGAGATGTAAGTAGGCCTTGCCTATATTGGTATATTACCTGTATTGGTAAATCTCAGCAAAGCTGTTTTGAGGTCAGTGTCAGTCTGCTCAAGTACTCTGAGAAGAAGAAAAGTTTGGGATGCAGTATCACAAGCTGGAGGTATACAGTATAGATCCTGAATGATGAGAGTTTTCTGATGCTGTATTTGGGATTGCAGTATTTTATCAGTTGGTAGAACTCCTGTTTACTGTATGCAGCCATACAAGGTAAAGAAACCTCAGCAGGCACAGGTAACACCGTTAAATTTCAGTCCTGACAATGGTAAATTGGGTTTAAAAGTTTGGAACAGAATGCCAAGGGAGGAGCTTCTATCCGGAACCAAGGAGTAATATAAAGCCCCACTTTCTCCCCTATGTGACTTTTTGTCATTATCATCTTTTCTGATTCTTACAAAGCAAACCTAATTAGGAAGCTTTCTCATTAGTCTTCCAGAAAAATTAGCACAGCTTATGCTAATTACTCCTGTAAAATTTAATAAACTCGTTGAAATGGGAATAGTCTAATGAGGCTTTATTTATTGAACTAAGATAACTGTGAGGAAAAAGGTTGAGACACCAGGATATCCAGAGTGGTAATAAAACTACAATTTATTCAATTTCTTCACAGGAATTTTATTGCAAACCTTTTAAATTCAAATATGAGTTACAATTTGAAAGTTAAATCAATCTAGAATTTAATTTAATAACAGGAAGTGCTCTGTGTTTTCTTTAAGTGTGATTACAACACAGCCCTGCCACTGAGATTGTAGGAAGAATTGTGCATTTGTAATGTGGCAATAATACTCCTTTTAAAATGAGTTCCTGTTCATCAGACCTTCATCTCAACACATGTAACTGAATTAGCGATAAAATATACAGGCGATGCTAAGATGATGATTCAGACACACACAGGTTTTCAAGAAACTTCTTTGAAATTACTGCTCTATAAGCATAATAGATTTATTTTGTTCTCCAGAGAAAATTCAGATCACTATGTGAGCATAAATTTCTTTAGGTCCCTTTCACTGCTCTATCTGCTGATATTATAATAGAGCAAGGTATAAAGCAATTTTATAAAGGACAAAATCATGTCCTGTTTCAAACACAACTACAGGCTTTTTTTTTTTTAAGCCCAAATTTTGATTAAATAAAAACAAGCTATTTACTTCTCATATATATCTAGGGTTTGAAAAAGAGCACAACACATGTTAACTTTGAAGTTACCAAACAGCCTCTTTGCCCAGTTCACTGAATCACCACAAAGACGGAGCTCACACTATCCAAAGTTTCTCCAACCTCATCAAAGAGAATTAATCAATCCAAAATAGTATTCCAGCATGTAAGAAGAGGATAGCATTTCCATGTAAGTACATATGTCAAAAATCCCATGGATAGATTCTACATTAAATTCTATGTTAGGTCAGAGTCTGTGGATTCTCAGGATTTGATGCAAGAGTTAGATTAAATCCATAGGCGAGACTTCGTCAGTGTAAGGCATGTGGGAGTGCTTTAGCCCAAATGGGTCATGAAATCTCTAAGCTCACATGCAAATAAAAATAGCTAAATATGGTTTTGCGTATCAATTGACATAATAGTTAAAAATTGTGTGCATGGTGAAGTGACAATGGAGCACAACTAAACACATGTTCTCTCTTGTTCAGGCATTTTAGTGCTGCAACTATTTGAAAGGACTCATTTTAAGGTAAAAAGGCTCCATATAGATCACTTCATCCTTTCCAAATCAAAGGGGGGGAAAAAAATGAATAGGATAAATGTCACAAGAAACATCACTAAAGCCACTAACTGTATAAAGCACATACTTATTTGGCCTAAATTGTTTGAACTAGCCTTAGCCAAGAAAAGGTTTTAAGTACCCTACTGGGACAGATGCGAAGCGGCAACAATAGAAGCCACACTAATGCAATCCAGGTAACACAATCCTGTTTCAAAAACATGGGGAGGGCTAATTACAGCACTGCTGAGTCAAATTTCTTATACCATTGCAACCCACAGGAACAGGTCAAAATCAAATGTTATTCAAACCACAGTCATATCAACCTTCTGTATCAAAGTCACCATTTAAAACCAAGTGAAGAACTTAAAAGCTTAACTCATTCACAAGCCAAGCATGATTCAGTACGGGTGGTGAAGAAGGGTTTGTGTTATCATCTTTAAATTATGTTTAACTCACATTTTAAAACTAATCTTCAGAATTGGTACCTTTTGCATCAATTTACATAAAGACTGATAAATTGGTCACTACAAGGAAGCTAAATCAGTTTTTTTTTTCATGTAACCATTTCCCTCATTTTGCAGGAAGCATGTAACAGACAGCATCTCTGACTTTCATAATTTAAAATTATTTGCAACTAGCAGTTTTGCATACTAGATAAACAAAATATTTATGTAAACCTGCTATTAGCATCTTAACATCTCACTTTCCAGTACAATGAAAAATTCATGTGAATTTTGTAGCTTTCATGTTGCTCAAAAATGCCATTCTAACACCATGCTTATAGTGTTCAACTCTGCAGAGTGCTTATAAAACACATCTCTATACAGATTTCACTGTGGGGTCTTGTTTCCCCCCCTTACTTTCCTTGGTACTACCTAATGCTCACAGAAGATGAAAATATGCCTGGGTAAAAGAGAACTATCATCTGAGATTTAAACATTCTTAGGATTACTTATCATAGCTAATCAAAACATCAGCTATAACCTTCCAATATATGCACTTTCTTACCAAATTCAAACAAGAACTGTAAATCTGGGAGGCTGGGTGGGCACAATGGCAGTAAGGGTGTGGCACCCAACATGTCAAACCCTCTTCACCTCTCTCATAAAACTGGCACAGAAGATATTTTGAACTTCATATAATGAACATTACCCCAGACAGTAATGCAAGGAGAAGCACACTATTCTATGCTCTTGCCCCAACAGCACACTATTCTATGTGCTTGCCCCTGTATGTATAGGTAGGGTCCCTTCGGGGTCCCTCTGTTTACAGATCAGTGTGAGGGTATTGCTTTCCCCTGCAGATGACAGACACTTTCAGTACTCCATAGCCATTTAGCTCTTGTAGAGTAATGCTGCATAATAACCTGGTTATCACACACAGCTTTGTACAATGAGTTGGAACAATTAAAATGTAAAAAATACTATTTGGCTACCATTTTACATAATGTGCAAGCACAGGAACTACACGTGGCTTGGAAAAACTAAAATAGATGTATTGTACTACAGTGATTTACTCAATGATGTCAGATTAGCAATATGGATCTGTTTAAATACATAATAATTAAGACAGGGAAAAATGAATTAATCAACTGACAATACAGTCAAAATAGTATTCCAACCAAAGAAAATAACAGGAGGAAAAAACCCTTACTTTGCAGATCTATTTTTTAACTGGTTTTATGCATAAATAAAACCTGAAAATGTAGATGGATTGCATCCAACAGAAATACTGTAGCTAAAAGTGATAATGATTCAAACATTTTTCAAATAAAAGTTAAATATTTATAAGCACCCAACCACATTTCATAAATCACAAACTATAATTATTTTATTCCTGAAGCTTCCCTGGCACAGCATGTGAATTGAGCCACAGAAAGTCAGAAAGAAAAATCTCCTCTTTATTCACATGAATCAGTTACAAGAAGCAGAGCCCTCCACAGCGCAGGTCACTCCGTTATCCTCCATATGGCCCTTCCATGGCAATCGCAATTGCAAAGCACAACTAATTTGGTATCAAAAACAAAATTTCATCCGTATATACTCCTAATTCTTCCCCATTAGCAACACAGGGCAGGTGTTTCATTATAATGAGGAAGGGGGGAAAAAATGGAAGGAAACAATAGCAGTCCTTACCTGTCAATTATCACTGGATCTGATGGAGTCTCATTTCTGTTGCCACAGCTTTTCTTGTCACAACAGCGGCTACAGAGCAAAAGTGAAAGGATTTAGTGCGACCATTACACTGTAAAATCGTCATTACGAACATGGTAGGTTCAAATTGCCGGCTAGAGTTACCGCTTGGTGCCTGCCTGGAAATCAGTCAAATGCAGTGGGTCACATATGGGTTAATTACTGTGTTTAACTTCTTGCACAGCTGGTTAGCAACGGAAAATATAAAAAGAGAGGGGGTTTGCCCCTTTCACAAATAATAATTCAAGGCTCACTCGAAATAGGGAGACCTGCATATTTGCAGACTCTTTTCCATCGGGTTTAACAGTTGTCCCGCGTACGCTTGCACACAAAATACAGCAGCTTTTTCCCCGCTGAGCCTGGTTTCTACATCTGCTCAACACTTATATTACACATCCACAAGATATTCCTGCTTCTACACAGAGCTGAATTCTCAGCTACTGGGAAACCTCCCCACAAAATCCTAAAGCATAATTATTTTTCCTCCTCCAAGAAACGCTGTTGTTAATGGGGGAGCTACAATGCCAGCACCATCGGCAGCAGCTTTTTAATGCTCGGGCGTGTCCGTTTCCCCAAGTTTTCTGAGCATGTTAATGATCATTAGTGCCATGGAGAGCACAGCTTCGGCGGCTGGTGCCCCGCGTCAGGTCAGATACAAAGCAGGCATGTGAAATATAAGCTCCGTCTCCCGAAGCACTGCTCATCGCTGACCTCGAGGCTGAGATTCTTTTGAACTAAAGTGGCTCATTGTTTCCTAAGAGAAGTTAAATTGTTGTTTGTGAGTATTCCTTTTCAGGGGTTATTGTCCATTAGGAGCCATCAATACATTGCAGGTAAGTTCACAGGCAATATATAGGTAACTGCTCAGGGTGGGAATCCCTCCTGGTGCATCTAGAGCTGCAGCTGAGCAATAAGGGGGCTGGCCTGCTTTCTCCAGCAGCCCATCTAAAACTCACAAGACCAAGTCACAACTCCCTAGGTGAGCATACCTTCAGGCTTTCACCCATTCACCTGCCCTAGGGAGGAAAAACCCCTGTAGCAAGGAAAGCTACTGTTTGCCGACAGCCCTTAACAGAAAATTCCCCATTGAAGTCAAGGCTCCAATTAATTAATTATTTTATTTATTAAAGTTCCTCCTGGTCTTCCCATGCCCTCCTTGGTCCCATACTGGATGAAACCTGAGCAACTCCTGTGGGGTGAGGGCTGCAGGGACCCCTTCTCATGGTGCCACCAAGTGAGAGGTAGTGAGGACCACCCTGGTAGCTCTAACCGACCAAACTCTCTGTTCGATAAGCTTTCTGGTAAACCTCAACGACATGCATCCAAATTTTTGGAAGCCACCAAGCTTGTATCAAACAGCATCCTGGGGACCTACACATCGGCATTATTCCAGCTGCTGGCTTGAGAGAGCTCACAGGAGCAACCACTGCTCACACTCAGATGAACTATTTTATTTTCTCCAGAAGGTGGAAGAACATTAGGGCAGGAAGAAGCCCTCAGAAGTGCCACACTATATAAATAGCCCTGTTGGGAGTACAACAAAGGTTCTCTTGTGTTGCTGAACAATAGAGTGAATAATATACAGTTACCCACCAAGATTAGCAATAAAGCAACTAACCACACTAAAGATAACAAGAAAAAAAAAAAAGGGGGGGATGCTTTTACAAAAACAGCCTATTTAAAAATGGTTCCAAAAAAAAAAAATGTTTTCAAAGAGGGGAAAATACATAATTCTTTTCACCGCAAAAAGCTTCAAGGCAACTATTCAGGGCTGAAACTTTTCACAGTTAACACATGTGCGGTATCTTCATTTCGGTGGAAGTTACATTGTTTGGGATTGCCAAAAAAAACTGTTTAATTTTACAGCACAATACCACAATTGATCCACCAGAAAATGCAAGAGCCCTGGCACCCAGAAAGCATTAAAATTTAGGAAGGAATAAAATATGCTGTAGGTAAATAGTCATGTGGACGTTCAGGGGGCTTTTTTGCCTATAAAAGGACTTGTCACTGTAGTGCAGCTAGAATGTGTGGGGTGAGAAAATTTACCCACAAACAAGGCAATAAAAACTGCTAATCATTTTTAAATGATTAAAATGTAATTAGAAACAGAGTTGGCACAAGTTAAGACAATGCAGTTCTTGTGACTGAAGCGAATCAGGGCTAGTCCTGACATTCTCACAGCAGACTGGAGGGACAGAAATTGCCACATTTACTCAGGCGAGCAAAGGTTCCCAGGCTCTCAGCATGAGATAGGCAGATACCACCATCCACACCACCAGACTGGGAGGCCAGCACCTTCCTGGGGTGCTATCCCAGCAGGAGAGGCAGTCACAGGGGCCCGGAGACAGGGACGGTTCAGTCTCACCTCCTGCCTCAAGCAGAATGGGGTCAGGCACTGGCCAGTGGGGACAACCCAGTTTTGAGCACAGGGGAAATGCTCATCAGAGTGGGTCCCTCATTTGGGTAGGGCTCCCTAAGTGAGCACCCCAATAATCCTGAGTAATGCTAAGACACCTCACTCCTTGCACCACAGTTTGAGGGTGATGTGGTTCATGGCTGGAGCATCTCACTTTCTGATGGTTCTGTGTCACGAAAGGAGGCACCAAATGTTCTTTCGTGTACTAGATAATTATCTTTTAAAACCCTAGCTTGCCTTTTGCTTTTTTTTTTTTCTCCTAACAGCAGAATCTGAGGCCTTGACTACCCTAGTTTTTCTATGCAGAGAATTAAAACATCACACAAGCCCTGAGTTTGAGACCTGGTTGCGCAGCATGAAAAATGCTTTTAATTCAACTTGCCTGGAAAGCTTTGGCTTTTAGTGCCTACTTAACACTTGGAAATAAGTTCCTAAATATTCAGCACCCTTTCTCCTTTCCCTGAAGTAATTTTAAAATTCCCAGGAGCTTCTCTAAGTCATCCAGAAACACTCCACCACCCATCAAGGCTTTTTGAAAGCAGAGGGAGAGGCACTGAGTGCCAACTTCTTGCAGTCAGGAGGATGGGCACTTGTCCTTGCTGTCTCTCCATGACACCTATTCCCAGGTGAGGTGAGGAGCTGTGGCTCAGTCACAATGCCTTGTTGTCCACAGAAGAGTCCTGCAATAACTGCTTCATTTGCGGGGGGGGAGGTGTGTGTGTGTGTGTTTATTTTCAAAGCAGTCTTTGATAGTAATGAAGACTCTTGCCACCACAAACTCCTCCAGCTCCTGCACCCCATCTCTACCTACAGCAGGTTTGGTCCCCTGTGATGGCCTACTGCCATCCTCGCTATCCCCAGCCTACCCCTTTGCAGGCCTCCTCATCCCCGGCCACCACCACTCCCAGCTTTTGTTTCTGCCTTTGTCCTCACCCCAACCCTCTGGGGACATTCTGCCCTCCTGCTGACTTGCTCCATACCTTCCTCCTCCTCATCTTTCCATGCAATGGAACATCTCTACCCCACACTGCCTGGCCCCACTGTGGGTGTGCAGGAAACAGCTTCCTCACCCCAATGTCCAGCAACCCTGTCCTGTCCCCAGCCTGGTGTGATGGACAGGACCATCTCTCATGAGAGGAGTCCTGCTTTGTGTATCTGATGCAGGCTTTCCGTGGGGACAATGAACAATGAGAAATTACGGGGCGATGGCACGTGGCCAGTGCAAATGCGACTTTCCGATCATTTAGCTGCCAGGCTCTAACAAGTCGTTAGCGAGTCCATGTGGGAGATTTTGCAGACTCTCCCAGTGAGGTGGGTTTCATCGCACAGACGATGTGGTTGGGACAACCCCAGCCTCCAACAGGCTCCTCGCCCTGGAGCATGGAGGTACAGGAGCTTCTCAACAAAACAGCTCTAAGATTTTATTCTTCACAGACAAAACTCATATTTACTCCAACCTCATTCTCAGAAATCACTGAACCATTTTAGCTGAAACTTTCCAAAGAAAGTCAGCCTGAGGGTGACACCCTGCAAAGGACATTTCAGCCAAAACAGTTTAAGTTTGGCAAAGCTGTAAAGCCACTGAAGGTTTCATAATGGAAATTGTTGAGGCAATATTAACTATAGATGTCCCTCCCCGTGCTGCCTACAATACTAATAAATTCCATTGAGGCTGTGAATTCTCCCCAGCTATTAACATTTTTGCCAACAGCATAGATTTTTATATTTGACAAAACACAATGAAATGTTTTGAAATAAACAGCCACCTGAAGCAAACCTCAGCATCACTTTCCTACCACGAGGACTCTCCTGTACATTTGAATTCTTTGTCTTATCCATGCCGTAGTTGTAGTATACTATAAATACCCAGCTTTGTCATATAAATGCAAAGTTTTATTGTGCAGTTAGCCTTGATAGAAAGCACTGCTGAAAGTTGTTTAGAAATTAAATATCTAAACCAAGCTATTTTAAAATACAGAGCCCTCACTATTTCATGTCTGAAATTAAGAAATTTCATCTTAGGGAGAGCAAGCTGTCTTTCACACCATATGGCTAATGGTAGTGCATAGCAATTAGCTGGGCTGATTAATGGGGAACAGACTCTAATTTTATGCTTATAATTGAGGCTGCATTTGCACCCCTGGTGCAAATTCAGCACATCCCAAGTTCCACTTACAACAGGCAAGAAATCAAGAGAAACAGAATGGTGTGGAGATTTTTTTTTTCCCTTCTAGACCCCTAAAGAGCATCGGATTTGCAATTTAAAAGAGTGTTAGCAACACAATAGATGACAGATTTGTGCAATAGGGTCAAGCAGCCTGGTAAACAAACAGCAGCTCTTACACGTGTAGGCAGAGAAGGAAATGGGTAATATCTAATATGAGCTGTAAGAAATTTGAATATGTCTCCCCCACCCCGTTAGGCACACAACATTTGTCTACTATGATCAGATTTGTTGGTTTGGATTTTTTTTTGCTACCCATACACCTTATGGTTGTAAAACATAAGGCGAGAACTAGACTAGCAGTAAAGAAAAAGTAAAAAAGGAGAAAAACAAAGGTCCTGATCCAATTAATTTTAACAACAAAGAAAGCATAAAGTTCTTTACTAAAGGGAAAGACTGTACATCTTCCCAAATTCCCAAAACAGAAATAATTCTGTCAAAGTATATTGAACAGCCATAAATTTTTGATACAGGTTTTCTGTTTAAAACTCATCTCTCCATACAAAAAGTTTCCATTCACTGCCTTATGTTTCTAAAGTATTTGTAAGAAAATTAATGCATTAAAGTAAGTGATTCTTACTCTTGCATAGATGGTTCAGTGAGCAGCAGGCAGGTATAATTCCTACCTCAAAACCTTGCTGTTATACTGGTCTATTGCAGGAGAAAAACAAAGCACACACTTCAGCCTTATCAGGTCAGGGGCCTCCTGTAATATTTCCATGAATTGTTCCTAGGTAGGTGTTGATTAATTAATTGGTGATTAATTCCTGAGTGACAACGGACATGTGAACAATTCAGCCTTGAAGGCATCACTTATTAAGTAGCAAGTCGCGAGGCCACCTGAAGGAACAAATTTCGAGGCCATCAAGTAGCAAACCTTGAGGCCATCTTAAGTAACAAATTTCAAGGCTACCTTGCTTAGCTAAAACAGGAACAATTGTCAATAACTTTAAAGAAATAGGCTTTGTAAGACTGCTACATGATCAATGTGTAATAACCAATCAGTAAACTACTTTATCATCGCACCATTATAGTAGCATTGTAGCTGCACCAATAGAAATTTGTTTACTCATATACAAAGGGTACATATATATCTGTATAGAAGAATAATAAATTGGCATTCACCCGATCATATTGATCTCTGTGATTTGTCTAGATCTCCTGCAGCTAGGTACCTAGTGTGAAAGTGGTGCTAATTGGGCCAATGAATTTTATGGCAATTATGAGTTGTCAGCACAACTGAGTTTCCATTTGGAAAGCAAGAACTGTCCAGGAGTCCTCAGCAAAGCAATGTTGCAGCTCCCAACAGCAGCAGAAGCCCAGGCAGCTCTTGCAGATATCCATCTGCTCTGATCATTCTTGAGCTGTAATGGGTTGTCTTTGGTTTCCTAGAAGAAGCCAAACCTACTGAATAAAATAGCCTAGAAAAATATGACGTGAAAAATAAAATCTCCCAGATCCTGCAAGGGAGAATTTGGGGGGCTGTGTGGCATTTTGCTCAGGCTGGCAAAGCAAGGACAACAGCTCCATCTCTGCCGGCATCGCAGGGCACTATCTTTAAGCAGGGTATTATCAGGGAGAAGCTGCCATGGAGGACAAAACATGCAGATTACCAAGAAAAAAAAAAATTAAAGTAAAAAATAAAAAAATCAACCAACAGAGAAGTTTCCATCTGAATATTTTGTCAAAGACTCTCCCCCACTAGGAAACTCCCATCCAAGTTTATTCTCTTAGAAGTGGGTACCAGTTTTTACCCTCAAGTTACTCCTTTTTAGCAAATGTGTTTTGTAAAAGTTATGATGCATGCAATGGCATTTTTACAGTCTTAAAACAACTGATTGTAACAATAAGCTTATGCAAGAATGCCTCATCTTCCACCAGGCAATTATTTTCTGCCATCGAATAACATGTTACAAATTATTTTTTCAGACACGCAGAAAACACCCACTAACTTTAATGAGACTGCAAGGTCAAGTTCTCCTAGGTGTCAGAGGGGTCTGCCAGAAGACACTGGCTTCTCTGCAGTAAAAAGGAAGTAGAAGAGGCTTCGCCTATTTCAATCAGTCAGAAAAGAGAAGGAAGCAGCTGCAGAACTACCACTTTGGGAAGAGAAGGTATTTGGCTGTCCTGAATTTAAGAAACCAACCCCTGGCAGGTGTGTTCAGGAGAAGAGAGAACAGGGCAGAGCCAAATCTGTATGGGAAAGTTTAAAGAAAATTAACAAGAACACATCTTTTGCATGTATCACCTACTGTGGCCAAGTGGGGACCTTGCATGAGCAGCAACTGGGACAAAACAGGCCTTCTGACCTCAAGTCTTAATGCACATACAGAAAAAAAACACATAACAAAAACCCAAAACAAAACAAAAACCAACTACCCAGTTTTGTCATTTTATTGACGAGGTTTTGTTGGGAACTGGGGGCAAAGACGTTTATTGCTAGAAGACTATAATTGACTGTTAATTTTGGTGAGGAAACCTTTTGTGAGCTACAGTGTCTAAATGAAAACCAGTAGCCTTCTGTTAAGAATAACTCTTTATAAATAATTGAAAACAAGTGTGACTGAGACCTTGCTGCTAATTGCACACTCCAAACTGTGTTATTTTGGGATTGGTTAATGCAAGAAAGATAAATTTAAGTCTGAAAATAGCTGCAGGATCAACCTAGATTTTGAAAGACACGTTCATCTTCTCATCACTAATTAACTGAAAGCAATGTATTTCTTACCTGCACATTATTTCATGCGTGAGAAGAACTCTGCACATTTCTGGGTTCTTGTCTTGGCCTTCATATACTATCGCCTAGAAACAAAACACATTTTTAGCAGGGCATCGAGTTTGGAGAAAATAAAAACGCATCTCAGTAACCAAAGGCACAGACAAAGTTACAAGTCAAGTCACAGGCTAAAGAGACCATGTGTCCACCAAACCTGCTTCAAGATTTGCACTTGGAAAACAACAAAATCTGAGTACAGCTAAATTCCCTCCTCTCTGTTGCACATCTCTTGAATAGTGTGTAGGATGGTTTTTTTTAGTAGTCAAGACAACCACAATTTTCTTTTCAATTCAGAATAAAATATAAACCTAAAAGCATTAAAAGAAGAGAGGGAGGGAAGAAAAAAAAAAAAAAAAAAAAGCAAGGCTTGGCAGACTTTGGGGCCTATTCATTAAATTAAGAAATAATAATAATAAAAAAAAAGACAAGAGAAGCGAGAACTCATGTATTTTTTATTACAAAAGCTGCACAACCCAGGCATTTTCCTGGTAGCTACTGAGAAAGCGCCTGGGACTGATTCTCCCCTTGAACCTCATGATCCATCTCTTTCCTGAGAGCAACTCCAGAGTTACAGGGCTATAAATAATCAAGAAGCAGGCCCTTCCAGAGGAGAGGATACCAAAACAAACCAAGGATCAACCAGCTTGAGAAATTTGACTCTGCAATAGCACAGGGAGAACCCTGGAGCTAAAACTGTGGAAAGACAGTGTATTCACATTTCAAGAAGTCTACGTTTGCAATGTTCCCACCAGCAGAACCAGCAGCGACAGTGAGGGATCGGCGTTACACCTAACTAGGTTAGTGCTCATGGCCTGCTCAGTACCGGGTTTCCATCTGATCAGGACACGGTTATATTTCCTAACCACCCCTGGTCCCTGGCACCAGCCCTCCCAGCATCAAAACAAGAGGTAAAAGAAGTTGCCTTTGCAACAGCATCTTTTGATGGCACTGAGATTCCTAAATCTTTTAGGGTGCCATTCCAGAGCTGGAATAAATGGTTACAGCCCCAGTCTTGGAGGAACCACCACCCTTGCACCTGAGATCAGCTCGATCTGTGAACTTGGTATGACCTTTTCAGTCTCTAAAATACAGACTTGAAGAAACTGGGGATCAAACTCTGCAGCTAAAACGACATCTGACAAGGGTATCCCTAAAGCTACTGATAAAATAGATATTTCAAATTAAAACTAAAAGTAAGTTATATGGATGAAATACATTTTATAGAATGAGACCACACTTTGAAATGGAGATAAGGAAAATACTGAGAAAAAAAAAATGAGCAGTTATCTTTACTAGTTTCATTATTTCTTTTTAGTTTTGCTATATGTATTTCCCTAAAACCTGAGAGCCAGTGGGAATTTTTTTGCTAATAAGATAAAACAGAGGATACCAGTGTTGTTGCAACTAACGGGTACAGTTTCACCTGACTTCTGCCCCTCATTCCCACCAATGAGACACAAAACTCGTGAACAAAACACCAGTAAAAAGGGGACACAAAAATTGCCATAGGACACATGCAAAGTCACCACATCACAGACGGCAGCAAACCCCACTGACTCCAGCTGGGACTCCACATCCCTGCTGAGTTGCTGGCCTACACCGTGAGGTATTTCCACACCCATGCCCAAGAGAGCTACAGATCGTTTGCAACAAGCCTTGGAAGATGGTACTACAGCCACCCATGTGTTATACCAGGATGCAGGACAAATTCAGAAGATCCTCATTTCTGTGCATCAAAGGGGAAGATGGGGAGAAGCTTCTTCCAGCCAAAACTAGGAAATCTAAGTAACTGGCTGATACCTGATGTGGTAGGTCAGCAGGGACATTGCAAAGATTCCAGAAAACCCCACATTGGGTTCCACCAGGAAGTGGGACAGGTCAGACAAAGGGGAAGATCATGGCACTTTTTGGACTTAACTGAAGAATCATCTGCCATTGAGAGTGTAGAGCATGAGGGTAAAGAGCAGATCTACCCTCGGGTCCTTTAACAGAGACAAACACCTCCAGTCCCCATTCACCTCTAGACAGTCACAGCATGACATGAGGGAATAGTGCCTTGGAGACAACTGCTGGGCTTGGCTCATTCTACTTAAACCTTCCAATCTTAAAATAAATTTACCCAGTATGGGTTATCTTGTTGCCAGTGAAGCCAAAGAAACACTAGAAATGATAAACTAGAACACAAACTATACTTTCTTTTTCCCCCCTCCTCTCTCTCCTGCTCTTCTCTTCCTGCTGCTATGCTTACTTAACCTCCAGGTACCCGCTTAAATAACTCAACTAAATAGCAATAATGAACGGGCAGAGTCAACACTGTGGTACATAATCACCTTGTCTGTTGTGTTTAGCATCAGTGATCCCTTCTTTGCGTGCATGACATTGTTCTGCCTTCCTCTATGTTAAGGATTTGCTTTTCACTTTATTTGCATTTAATTACTGATGTTGTACCCATGCACGTTCTGTTTTCTCCACATTAAGTCTGGATACTCCCGCATACCTTATTCCTGCAGGAATTTCTAGGAAATTCTAGGAAGCAGGAGGAGTGGCCGAGTTAATTTCTGAGCAACTCATCCCCTACTCCCTTTCCTATGTCCCAGTTTACTTGTGTGGACGGGTGTACAAAGTGTCAACTGCTTACTTCCACGAACGGCTGCCTGAGAACGTTGTAGATACTCTGCCACCTTACAAACTGCACTGCTCTAAAGCATTAATTCTACAATTAGTTTCAAAAAGGAAACAGGAACTACTAAAGTTTCAGATCACTATAGCTGCCAGAAGTATTTCTACAAGGAAGGTCCTCAATGTTGTAAACAATTTTAACAGTAAAATTTGAAAAGCTACTATTTTAACAACAATATCTTTTTTTTTTTTTTTCCTTTAATTACTATTTTTTATAGGTCAGGCTTTAAAACAGGGTGAATGTGTCAGGATTCCTTGTCACACTAACATTTTTTCAAATACAGATCACATTAATGAGAGATGAAGTGAAAGTTACAGGGTATAAACTTAGACCACAGTAGAACTAAAAATAAGTCTGCAAATACATATCAGAGTTGCACAACAAAACACCAGCAAAGGAAATGCAAAATTATAGACTTTGTTTTTTTTTCTTTTTGTTTACTTTATGTAGTTTTAACTCAGTGCTATTTCATAAGCATCTCAAAATAGCTTTTCTTCTCCTGAACAACTTTAAAATGTCCCCAGAAAATTATTGTAAGCCTAAGTAACCTTTCCACAAGAAATCCCAGTGAATAACAATCACTCATGCACAAACAGACTTTAAAATCAGGCCCCGAAAAATTAGTGTCAAAATATAAGACTTTCTCACTTCCATTTAAATAAAGCTGCATAAAAAGTTAAATTCAATTCACTGCTTGACAGAAAATAAAAATTATGAAAGTGAGCACATCACAGTCCTTTCTAGACAACAAGTGCGTCCAACAATTCGCCTACACTTTTCATTGACGGTTCATTAAAAAAAAAAAATAAAATAAAAGGAAGACGGGGTAATATAAAAGTCAATAATACAGTTCTTATTTAATGCACTTTTCTCCAGTAAAGATGGCAGGATAAAGCAGTAAAAGAGCTGACGAGTAAGTGGGAAAAATATAGAACTAGATTTTGTCCTTAACTATTCCTGAATAAATCCAGATTTATGCTGGTACAACTGAGGGCAGAATATTCTCGTGGTGTCAGTTTGCCAGTCAAGCAATCCTGCTTTCTGAACTGGATGAAAAACAATCTTGAAGGAATGAGATCATGGTCATTATATTGTTTAGTTATGTCATGGCCTTGATTTTAAAAGAAGGAGAGAAATCACCAACATGCATCTAAATCCACTTGCTTTCATATTCCTCATCTGTTTTGCAAAACAAACTATCTCCTTTATTGAAATAAAGGAGAAAAAAAAAAACCTCATTAAAATGAGGGTCTTTTCAAAAACAGAGCTAAAATGATCTGGAATGACGTATACAGCCATACACACAGAGAGAAAATAAAATCCTGGCCCCACCGAATTCAATAGGAGCTTTGCAATTGACTTCAGATGGGCCAGAATTTCACCCAGAGAGGATTAGGCTTGTATCCACTATGTATCTACACAGAAAATACTGTGAATTACATTTATTTGGCTTCAAATACTTAACCCTTAGTTACTTGAGTTTTCACCCCTTCCCTAAGCAAAATTTCAACTCAACCCAGGGAGGTTTATCCCATGAGAGCAGCACAGCGCTGGGTTCCAGGGTGAGGACAGTTAGTTCTTGCTGTGCCTCTCAATGCACAAGTCAGAAGCATCTAATTATTTTATCCAATCTCCCTCTGCCTTTGATACATGGCCTGCTTATCGACGTATTCACACAAATTAAATAAATTTATCTCTCCTAATATGTTCATTTTTAATGGTTTTCAAACATTCACATGGAAACAGCTCTAGCGTAAATATCCCAGAACAAATGGCTGTATATTATACAGGAGGGAGCAGTTGGGCTGCCAGACTGGGAATGCACCAGGCCATCTGGCTCAGGCAGTCTCTCCAAAATCCTCAGCTTTGTTTTCACCCTCAGACTCCAAACAACACATTTTCCACTGTGATGAGTTTACATTTTCCCAAACACAGGTCCTGATCATGCATGCAAATTCCAAACTTCTCCATTCCTCTCTGTACAAGAAAATTAAAATCACCTGCGCTTCTGACATCTCACCAAAGGCATAAGAAAGCTGCTAAAATCTGGCACAGTGTAAACTTTCTCCGTCACAGGGGTTAGGGTTTGTTTTATGTTTGTGTGAAATTTCTCTGAGTCTGTTGAGCCTCCTCTGAACTTATTGATAACATTTTTTTTTCCCAGGCATGTAGCTGCCAGAGAAGGGCCATGCTCTGCACAGAATAGAGAGCTGATCAAGTATCTGCAGACATCAGAGAATGATAGAAAAGTCAACAGAAAAAAAACCAAACATTTGCATCCAGAGCTGAAGTACAGAAAAAAAACCAAACCAAAATATAAACAGAGTCTGAAGGATTTTTGACTCATGAGGACTCTCAGCAATAGATAATAGTCATCATGCAAAACTTATTACTTTTAAGATGCCTGAACCATATTAGCATCAGTTATATCTTATGGATGAGAACAGCTGAAGGAAAAATGGGTGGGGAACAAGTATTTCAGATTTATTTCCTCCATCTTTCCTAATAGTGAAATATCTCAACCTTATGGAAATACAGCTGAATAGAAAGCATCTCTTCTATGTAAATACATTAAAATCCTCAGACTTGCCTAAAAACTCTGGTTTTGTTAGAGCAGATATATTTCACAATTTCAAAATGCATCATTGTTAGAGCCAGACCTACTGCGGTAGGAGCTGCTGCTTTACAGAAAGAAACAGCTATAAAGTTTGGGATCCTACGGGGTTTTGAACGCATTAGGAATGTGATCCCGACATAAAATGAGGTGCCAAGATAACATAAAAGAAAACTTAATTAACCCAGTATTGACACTGAATGCTGTTACGCTAACAGAGAAGAACCTCTCCGTAACAAGAACGCTTCATGAGCAGTATTTACAGTTTTTAAATGACAGGAACACATTTTGGGAAAGTAGCGAGACCGCTCCAAGGCCTGGCATTCCCATCCTACCCAACATTTCTGCAGGCCACCACCAAAGGCCAAGCATGCTACCCCAAATGCAACTGGGAACAATGCACTTAGAGACCAATACTGCAGTTTCCCTTTCGGAATTCCCACAGCTCAGGCTACCAAGGAGCACATAGGCAGTGAAGGGTCATGTTTTGAGGCAGTGAGTGCATAGTTTGTACCTACACCCCAGATCTGCTCTGGAATTGAGTTCACAATAAAATTCTTTCTTACTTCCTTAACATCCCTCTCCAGCCCTGCTTGCCAAACTGCACCACAGCTGAGGGAGAGCACGCACACGCGCAGCAGGACACGCAGATCCCTGTAGTCTACCTGTGACAGGACTCTTGTAATGAGTTTCTCAGCTGAACAAAGCCACACAAACAAACCCCTGACTCATTCAGATCAAGAATTCTATAGAAGCAGTGAGAGCAACTACTTATTACATACACAGCAGCCAGCACAGAGAAGCCCTGCTTGTCTACCTGCTGATATAAAGCATGCTGCTAATGGGACATTTATGTTAAATCTATGAATAGCAATCTTATATACAGAAATCTAGGTCTCATTTGCAGAACAGATTTGATTTCATCTTGCCTAACTTAATAATCCGTGGCTGTACAAAACCTTGCCATTTA
>JAOEGS010003492.1:15563-29744 GCA_025447755.1 Corythornis vintsioides
TCTGGAAGTAGGACCAGGGATAGAAAAATATATATGTATAAAAGGAGAAGGCAGGGTACTGAGAAAAAAAATAGTAGGACATTTGAGTTTGTGGCCCATTGAGACTATGTGTTAATATGAAACTGCTCGAAATGGTGGTCTGAATGCTCTTCAGAAAAGAAATGAAGAAATGTTATGATAGTCAAACCTTCCTATTATACACTTGTCACTACACTTAGATTCTAGTGCTTTTTTATCCTCTTGCAGTTAATATTGACCAAACACGCAGCAAGCATCTCTCATTTCTTTCATATCCTGAAAAAATGTTTTAACAAGAAATGAAACTAGCACAGTCATTTCTCTAGCTAATGGAATAAGAGCAGCTGACAGTAATTTACTGCTTTAGTAGCCTGTGCAAGAATATTTTTATATACCAACAAAATGTAAAATCTTTGGAGCAGTAAACACTTTCCAAAAAT
Source organism: Corythornis vintsioides (assembly GCA_025447755.1). NCBI lineage: Eukaryota > Metazoa > Chordata > Aves > Coraciiformes > Alcedinidae > Corythornis > Corythornis vintsioides. Next base: position 16,022 of record JAOEGS010003492.1, read on the forward strand.
TGTAACTACTACCTTCACTGTAGCATGTCAGTCTATTCCCTTACTTTCTTTAAATTTTTAATTTAAAAAAAAAAAAATCTAAAGGAATGATTCGCATTTCTGTAGACTGTAGGTTAGCAATTTTCTTAGTTTATGATTAAATAATATTAGGAAAGTAAATCCATAAAATAATAATTGCACATAGATTCCCTAAAATTTGGTAATGCTGTACTTTTGATGATATCAATGTACCTTCATAAATACTGTCTTTACTTTCACTGAGTGCTATAGGCTGTAGCACGGCTCAAACACTGTTTAATAAACAAACGTTGTTGCTACTCTGGGCAAAGTGTGCTATTCAATTATTATTAGTCTTAATGCTGGTAACTTCTGAGTCACACATAGAAGAAGAAGCCAACCTTTTTTCGTACCAACCCCATAGTTTGACTTTATATGCAACATTTTAGTTTTGCCAGCTTGATTTAAAAATACTGACATTTGTCTCATTGCAAAAAACTCCATAAAAACAGCCATTCTTGCCATTCTCTTTTCAATTTTTTTTATTACTACCAGGACTGCTTGTAGCCACAAAATTGCTGTTGGCAATTCAGAAGCATATCTTCTCCTGCCATCTGCAGATGTGGAGAGTGTATGACACAAGGCCATGTTCATTGGTCTACATTTCTATTAGGCCCTCCTGTTGAATACATCCTGACTAGCAGAATAAAATTTTGGGGATTTGTTTCGAGTTTGAATGCATTTTAGTAAACCTACATTTGGTTTCATTTCTAAAAGAAACCATAGAAAAACTTTGGACCAGACCCTTCTCTGTCACAAGATATTGTTCCACCCATTTTACTGATATATATACTGATTTATACCTGCTTAGGATCTGTTTTGGTGTGTCTGTGTTAGGTCCAAGGCAGAATCGGAATCTGTTAAGATCTCCTGCACAATGAAAGCTATAAAATGTGTATAATAAAAAAAAGATATCACCATGTGAGAAATAGTTATGTGTTTTTCTTTTTGTCTCACTCAAAGAAAAATTACTGTTGTCTTTGCACCAGAATAATGTACCTTCAAAGGTCAAAATGGAATTAATTGAAAATGAAGACAGCACTGATTTAAACTTACATAAGCCAATCAACTTTAAGATTCTTTATTTAAAGAAAGTAATTAAAAGTTCTTTGTGACAAGCTTGTATTAAAAACTTGGAGGAAAAGAAAGGAATACTGCCTGTATCAGCCTTCTAGGAACCTCCTGGTATGTACCTGGACTCAAAACAAGCATAAGGCTGAAGGAAAACTGACCCTCCTAAAGACTCAATCTCCTTCATATTAAAAGAAAGAAACCAGGTGATCCTGCTCGGGCAGGGGGGTTGGACTAGATGATCTTCTAGGTCCCTTCCAACCCCTAATATCTATGAATCTATGAACAACAACAATGAAAAACTAAACAAAACATACAAAAACAAAACCACAAAAACCCACAAACAAACAAACACAACAGACCACAAAACCTAAGCATTCCCTGACCTCATATAATATGTACATGCCTATAGAAATATAAATAGATATATACGTTATTTTTCATCAGTCATTTAGGAAAACTGTTGCAATATAATCAGTTCATGCATTTTCAAAATACTGGAAACAGTATGCAAATAATGATCCTTATAATATAAACTGATATTAGCCAGTCTAGCATTTTCTTATGACATCTGGAAACATGGTATCCTCCTTTGTATGAACTATACTGTAATGCTGTGGGTTTATCTTACTTCAATTACTATGGACAGTCTGTCAAACCTCAAAGATGTAAATAGTTAATCTTTCCTTTGATCCTTTAACATGATTATATTTCATTAAGCAGATACATTTGCAGTTTCCACTTCCTTTTCAGAGATGGTATGTCTTTGTTTTTCCTACATTTTAATTAAATAAAAAGTGTACTAGATAGGAATTTATTTCCTGACGTATATTTTTTAACCTTCTAGTTCAGTTCATATAAATAGATTTATGTATATAAATCCATCTGACTTATCTTTAGTAATTTAATGGCAACTGGGACCCCTCTTTATTCAATATACTGAAATTTCTAATTTAGGATGCTATGAGTCACTGTCCAGAGGTGACAGCCTCCTTCCATTGACTGTCAGAGGGAGTCACTCAGACTAATAGAGTATAGGTGAGAACTAACACCATTAGCTTTCCAATAAGATCATACGTATTTTCAGATACACCAATAGGCATTCTTTGGACACAGGTCACATACGTAGCCATGAACAAAAGCAATAACTAAGAAAAAAACAAACATCAATGCATAATTTGACCACTCTACAGTTTCTGTGTGCAACATTTTGCAGAAACAATGTACATGACTTCTCCACAAAATTTAGTTAACTAAGCATAAGCAGAATGAGTAAGGGACACTACAAAATACATTTGTTATGTCTACACTTTCAATACCCTTTGGATGACACTTCTAAACATATTCTGAGAAGGAAAAATCTTGCTTCTATTGCTTTTCATGAACATTCTCAAGAACCACAGAGCTATGAGGAGTCCTATTCTGTCCATGCAGATGCACACAGCATTTGAATTGTTTTCAATAAGTTAATAGAATCATAGAATGGCCTAGGTTGGAAGAGACCTTAGACATCATCTAATCCAACCTCCCTGTCATGAGCAGGGATGCCTCTCAACTAGATCAGGCTACTCAAGGCTCTGTCCAACCTGGTCTTGGACACCACCAGGGAGGGAACAGCCGCAACGTCTCTGGGCAATTTATTCCAAAGTCTTGCCACCCTCATAGTGAAGAATTTCTTCCTAAAATCTAGTCTAAATCTCTTCTCCTTCAACTTAAACCCATTTCCCCTTGTCCTATCAGTCAATGCTCTTGTAAAAAGTTCCTCCCCAGCCTTCAGGTATTGGAAGGCAGCTATTAAGTGCCCCCAAAGTCTTCTCTTTTCAAAACTGAACAATCCCTGCTCCCTCAGCCTGTCCCTGTAGCAAAGGTGCTCCAATCCCTAGATCATCCTTGTGGCCCTTCTCTGAATGCACTCCAACAGATCTTTGTCACTCCCTTTTATGGTGGGGACACCAGAACTGGATGCAGTATTTGAGGTGGGGTCTCAGAAGAGCAAAGGGGGAGAAGCACCTCCCTTGACGTGCTGGCTACGCTTCTCTTGATATATCCCAGGATACAGTTGGCCTTCTGGGCTGCATGAGCTCACTGATGGCTCCTGTTGAGCTTCTCGTCTATCAACACTCAAAAATCCTTCTCTTCAGGGCTACTCTCAACCCACTCTGTGCCCAGTCTGTATTTGTGCCTCAGATTGGCCCAACCCAGGTGAAGTACTTTGCATTTTGACTTGTTGAAGCTCATGCAGTTTGCACTGTCCCATTTCACCAGCCTATCAGGATCCTTCTGGATGGCATATCTTCCCTCAAGTGAGTCTACGGCACCACACAGCTTCGTGTCATCGGCAAACTTACTGAAGGTGCACTCAATGATGTTATCCATGTCACTGACAAAGATGTTGAATAGCACTGGACCCAGAACAGAGCCCTGAGGAACACCGCTTGTCACTGGCCTCCATGTGGACATGAAGCCATTGACCACAACTCTTTGAGTGTGACCATCCAGCCAGTTCTTTATCCACCGATTGGTCCTTCTGTCAAATCCGTGTCTCTCCATTTTAGAGACAAGGATGTAATGTGGGACAGTGTCAAACACCTTGCACAAGTCCAGGAAAATGACATCCGTTGCTTTTCTCATGTCAACCAGTGCTGTAGCTTTGTCGTAGAAGGCCACTAGATTAGTCAGGCACGACTTGCCCCTGGTGAAGCCATGTCGGCTGTCACCAACAATTTAATTATTTTGTGTATTCTCCTGTACAGCTACCAGGAGAATCTGTTCCCTTATTTTACCTGGCATAGAGGTAAGGCTGACCAGTCTGTAGTTTCCCAGGTTATCTTTGGTTCCTTTTTTAAAGATGGGGCTTATGTTCCCCTTTTTCTAATCTGTAGGAACCTCACCAGACTACGAGGACCTCTCAAATATGATGGTGGCTTAGCAACTTCAGCCACCAGTTCCTTCAGGACCTGAGGATGTATCTCATCAGGTCCCACGGACCTGTGCACCTTCAGATTCTCTAGGTGTTTCCGGACCTGATTTGCTCCTACCCTGGGTGGTTCTTCACTCTCCCAGTCCCAGCTGACACTCTCTGTGATTTGAGTGGTGTGCTATGAGTGGTCACCAGTGAAGACTGAGGCAAAAAGAATGTTTAATACTTCAGCTTTCTCCACATCCTTGGTCACCAGGTCACCAGTATCCTTCTGGAGTGGCCCCATATTGTCTCTCATTTTTCTTTTTTTCTCTTACATATCTGTAAAATCTTTTTCTGTTATTTCTAATATCGCTGGCCAGATTTGACTCTGTCAGGGCTTAGCTTTTCTAACCTGGTCTCTGATTACACAAGCAACTTCCTTGTAATCATCTCAGGTTACCAGTCCCTGATTCCATGCTTTGTGTGTTCCCCTTTTCTATTTTATTTTGCCAGGAGTTCTCTGTTTATCCATATAGATCTCCTGGTGGTTTTGTCTGCTTTCTTCCTTTTAGGGATGCAATGCCTTTGAGATTGGAGGAGGTGATCCTTGAAAGTTGACCAGCTTTCTTGGGCTTCCAGTCCCTCCAGGGCTTTATCCCATGGCACACTAGTAAGGAGGTTCCTGAAGAGGTTAAAGTCAGCTCTTCTGAAATCGAGGGTTTCAATCTTGCTGAGCTTCTCCCTCCTAGCTGCCCTTAGGATCTCAAATTCCACCATCTCATGGTCACTGCAGCCAAGGCTACCCACGAGTTTGACATTGCCAACCAGCCCTTCCCTGTTGACAAGAACGAGATCTAACATGCCACCTCTCTTCATTGGTTCCTCTATCACTTGGAGAAGGGAGTTATAATCAATGCATTCCAGGAATCCCCTGGATTGCTTGTTCCCCATCGTGTTGTTTTTCCAACTGATGTTGGGGTGGTTAAAATCCCCCATGAGGACCAGGGCTTATGAACAAGCAGCAACTCCAATCTGCTTATGAAAGGCCTTATCCACTTGGTCCTCTTGATTGGGTGGTCAGTAGAATACACCCACTTTAAAGTCTCCTACCCTTCCTTTGACCCTGGTCCACAGGCACTCAGTTCTTTCATCGTCACTTGCCAGGTGGATCTCCATGCATTCTACCTGCTCATTGACATAAAGGGCAACACCCCCTCCTTGTTTTCCCTGCCTGTCCTTCCTTAACAGTTTATACCCTTCTAGTCCAACACATCAATCACAGGAGTCATTCCACCATGTCTGTGTGATGCCAATTGTGTCACAGCACTGCAGACTCACAAGCACCTCCAGCTCCTCTTGTTTATTGCCCAAGCTGCGGGCATTCATATAAAGGCATTTGTGTTGGGCCCTTGATAAGATACCTGGAGCCCCCTGATGATACTCAGATGTTTCCACAGCAACTGACCTCTCAACAGTCCCTGTGCTCTGCCTGCAACCTATCACAACACCTTGATCCCATGCCAATTCACAAGATCATACAATCTTGCCAGTACACTCCTCCCCCACAAGCACCAGAATACTTTGTTCTGGTCCCCACCCCCTTTCATACCTAGTTTAAAGCTCTGTCTGTGAACCCTTCCAACTCCTTTCCCAAAACCCTTTTCCCTCTGTAGGATAGGCTATTTCCATGTGCCTCTAACAGACCTAGCCTCTTGTAAATCCAGCTGCTGTCAAAAAACTCAAATCCCTGCTGGTCACACCAGGGCTCAGAGCCAGGTATTAATCTGCTGGTACATTCTGCCTAACCTCTCCTCTTTCCCCACAACTGGAGGGATAGAGGAGAACACAATCTGTGCTCCTGATCCCTTGAACAGGAGCCCCAAATCTTTGAAATCCTTCTTCATTGTCCTTGGAGTGGTTCTATCTAATTAATCACTACCTACATGAAACAACTGAAGGGGATAATAGTCAGAGGGCCATACCACAGAAGGAAGTTTCTTCCCTACATCTTTAACTCTGACCCCTGGGAGGCAACAGATTTCCCTGTGCAGCAGGTCTGGTCTGCATATTGGGCCTTCTGCTCCTTTGAGCAGTGAGTAACCAATGACAATGACCCGTCTATTATTCTTTTCTGATGAGGTTTTAATGCCAAGGGTAGTCCAACTAGGCTTTGATGACACCTCCAAGTAGGGAGAACCATCTTCCTCACTGTTGTCCAGTTCCCCTTGCAGAGCACTGTACCTGTTATGCAAGGACACCTGGGTGGACAGGGGAATTGCCAGGCAGTTGCACTTGCCATGCCGAGCAGGGACCTTGTGCCATTGCCCCCTGTCCCCTAATTCCTCACACTCCCTGATCCTCTTTAACCTGTCCACTTCTTCAATGTCACTTTGACATTTTATAAGTATTTTATATTACTAGAAAATGTCACTTTGACATTTTATAAGCATGTTAAATCTACATCTAGGCAACTCTTGGGTGAAGACTTTTAGCATAGAATTCTGCAGTGCATAGCACTGATGGATAATTCACATCCTTTCCTCCATCCAAACAAATTGTTGTCCTAATACGGTGTTAGGTGGCACTATACTGTGAAAAAATTCTTTTTTTTTCAAATAAAATGTAGCTCTTCATCAATAAATTACACTCTACTGTTTGTCAAAAGTATGTCTTTAACCCATTGTTTGGCAAACACATGACATGAGCTACTTTGGTCCTGCAGCCATTTCTACCAGTCTCTTTCGATTCAGTTCATACATTAAACTTTATGTACTTCTGCTCTTAGGTGCTTTTGTTTTCTAAGTAGTGCCCCATTAAAAATAAGAAAACCTTTGAAAACTTGAAATATCATATTCATTTTTAAAAGCTCTGTGAGATACTTTAGAAGAAAGCCTCTAGAATGTATTAAGAACTATTAAATAAGACAAAATATAAAATCTTTGCTCTGTGCTTTAGGTAAATCAGACTCATACTGCATTATTCCCTGATCTGATAATTACTGAAGAATATATGGATGATTCTTTCCTTGCAATGTAAATTTATTCTTCCTTTTTTTTTTTTTTTTTTTGTGGGCATAACAGCTGTACAAGAATCAACGATGCGGCATTCACCAAGACAGAACACATTTCTTCAGTTGATGAAACCCAGAAACTTGGAATGCAGTGCTAAATATGTGATTAACATTTTGTGACAGTTTTAATATGTGTGCCTCAGTTTGAATTAGAAGAAAATATATGGCAAATTTTTTCCATGCTTATGACATCTTGACATAACTAAACTCTAGCATCCAAGAGCCTCTTATTATCCCGTTCCTATTTCACATCTCAAAGGAGTGTATATGGGCAAGAAGATTTGCTTTAAAAAAAATATAAAGCAGCAATGAGGGAAAAAAAAACCCCACATCTTTATCACATAATCTTCAAAACGTTCTTTTGTACCCTGATTTTGCAGTTACTTAATATAATATCACTTTCAGATAAGACTCCCCAGATTACCCTTGGGGTTATTAATCTCTTGGTATCTATTGTATTTAGCTGAACTCCTTACTATACTCCAACATTTTTTTAAAATAGCAACACTCTAATAAAAAAGCCATTTTACATTTATTTCTTGCCATCCATTCTTACTGGCAATTTGATGACATTCTGAAAACATTTGGCATTAGGCAAGCAATGCGATTGGGCTAATTAACAATGATTCTCTTAAATATTAAACATTATTTAGATCTTCTAATAACAGCCAGCCATTTTTTTTATGACAGGAAAGCCATAAAACTTTGTAGACATTAAAGCTGTATTTAACCAGGCATTTCACATTCAATTTATAATAAGGTATCTGTTAAATCTGCATTCCCTAGTTTACACTGTCTTGATAAATATAGTACACTACAATAGAAAGATGGCAATTTTAATATGAGCACTTTTCATGGAACGAGCTCCCTCTTTGTTACCATCAAATGAAACAAAGTAATAGGTCAATGTCCACGGGGCAGGCAGAGTGAGATTTGCTTTCTCCTTTTCCCACCCACCCGCTCTTTTTCTAGCTTGGCTGTTTTCTTAGAAATACATATATATGTGTGTGTGTGTGTGTGTGTGTGTGTGTGTGTGTGTGTGTGTGCGCGCGTGCATTTTGCATCGTCTACCCTGGTCTCAGATTTGTCCATGTCACATGAAAGATAAAAAAAAAATGCCAGGTAAAAAAGTGAGAGTTTGTTATGTATAGGACAGAACAAGATTTAGTGGGTAGTGAGAAACCAGAGCAATGTCTCTCCTCTAAACTGCTGCAGCCTGCACAATTTTGCGTCCTGTTTAGAGGAGCAGGTTATGACCAGGAGGAGGGGCAGCCCCAAGAGATACACTTTCGCACTCCAGGCAATTTGCAGACATCAAACAGCTCCATGGGGTTGTTGTACTAGCACTACCCCATCTGTTGTCGTCTTACACTCTAGAGAAAAGTTTTGAGTAATGCCGAGTTTATTTACCTGAAGTAACTGAAGTTTAGTAAACTTCAGTTCATTCTGAGGCCTGTTAACAGCAGGAAAATCCAGCCTATAGCTACAGAGGATTCTCTGCTTCATGACATTAATAAGATCCAGATCCAAGAGGTAGACACAGCTGTGATCTTCTGTATCCTCTGCCCTGCAGGGTGAGTATGCTAAAACTTTTCATCCCCTTTATAATGTTCCCCACTCAAGTGCTCAGGGTGAGGGGAAAATAGAAATTAATGCTTTAATTTTGCATTAGTGAAAATTTGTAAATGTCCACTGAGCAGATAAAGTTTAGAAAGACTGCTGTAAAAGTAATCCAGCCTTAGCAGCTTTTTAAACATTTCATTAAAACCAGAGAAACAGAAGCTTCTTACAAATAGCAAAACCATGAGAAGATAAACATAAGTATAGGGAGGCTGACATAGGGGTTTCTTTGATAAAGTCAAGATTCTGGAAATATAAACCAAAGTAAAATGCTGAGGATTCATTAAGCTGCAAACATGCCTTATAAAAGTGATTTCTATGTCTACATTTTGTATTACACTAAAAATGTGTTTTTCATGGACACAGACATTACCATAATGTTTAATGAAATGTCTTCATATTTTTACATAGTATCAGTATCACTACTGAAAAATACAAAATAAGTATCTGAGTGAGAAAAAAAAATGTGCCTCTTTTGGCTTTTTTAGTTGTGTCTTTTAAAAAAAATTCTTCCAGCTCTAATGTGAGCAATTACATTAAAGGCAACAGTTTGCTTAGTGTCAAGTATCATTTAATACTAGTAATACATGAAGCAACTGTATGCCACAAGCTATTTAGACTAAACAGTTTACAGTCTCTATTCGGAAAACAGAGAGAGCCCTATTGTGGAAATCGTGGCTTGTGGGTAGCCATTGATCACTGGTGGTATTTGTTTGAGAAGAGGTTAGTAGGATTAAGTCCTAAACTGTGCACCTGACATCAAACCATCAAGGAAAATCCACACAGACAACAGATGTTTATCCTAAAATTTAACAACGACACACATAAACCACATCAGAGAAAACACAAGAGCCCTTTTGAACTGTATTTATCATTGTCAGGAAATATATATCTTTCATCTCATGTAATGGAGTATTTTGGTTTATTAAATCTAACCTGAACAGGTGAAACATCAATAAATCATCCAGTTAATAGCACATCTTTTAAACTCAGGTGGCATTGCTATAGTTAAATGAAAAATCAACAGAAGGTGCAAAAGATAAAATCAACAAACTCATAAGAAACTGAATGATACATTTGTTACTGCTTTAGACAAGTAGCTTTAAAAAGAAAATGTTTCTTTGATTATTGACAGAAGAAAAGCTATTATCATTAGAACCTTTCTAGTCATAGGATGTTTTATTATCCTTGTAAAAATGATTAATTATCTAGATTCAAAATAACTTTCATGAAATACAGAGATAATACTATGTAAAACTTAAGTTCAGAAAGAGCCATTATCTCTAAATCAGTATATTGTCTGTGTGATTTTTGTCTCTCTTCTACAGTACTTGTATTTCCAAAATTTTCATGACCTACAAGGAATTTTAGTAGTTCTGTAATTCAAAGCTGCTATCCATGTTTGGCCTTGATTTTAATTATCTGAGTTGTGTACCTGCATCATGCTATAGAACTAGCATCTCATTTATGTGCTGCAGTGTTAACACTGGTAAAGAGAAAAAAAAAAAAAAAGCAGCAGCATTGCTTTCAGAATGAAAGCAAAAGAATAAATAAGAATCTGAATATGCATAAAGTTCACAAGTTGCAGATGGTTCCTATCAAAAGACCCATATCTGGATATAACTCATTGGAAACCTAAATATTTATAAAATAATTTGAAGCTGTATTTAAACATCATCTAATTAAACAAATAAGTAACATTAAATTAGTCACGAATGTTCTTAAAATATTGATTTGTACCAGTAGAAAGTTGACTCATACTTCTCACATTTGATTCAGTGTTACTTTTGATTTTTAAAGCAATAAAAACATTTAACATATATCAGGCTCCTAATATTTAAGTGGGAATAAAGAACTGGCTTTGAGTTGTATTTGGCATGATCTCCTACTTTTCCTACCAATGGTAAAAATTGCGCTGAATTTCACTTTAACTTTCACAACAATGTTCTTTGGACACAACTTGACAAATTCTACCAGAATTTACACTCTGAAAATCTTAAGCAGAGCTAGTAGGGATGCAAACTATAGCCCAGCAGCTCTCTGTCAAAAGGTGACATGCTGTGATGTGTCTGTTTGCTATCAGGATACTGCTGTGGTAAAAACTAATATTACAGTTATCCCAAACACATTTTCAAAGCCACTGTTCTTATTTTAAACATTAAGGCAGTATTTACTTCAAAGAAACACTAATTTGAATGTATGGAGAGTTAATTTAATCTCTGCAATTTAGCATCGTTGTAGTACAACATTTGTACAGGAACAGATAACTAAGTGGTTTCATAGGAAGGATTTTATTGAAGAGGAAGATGGATTAAAAAAAAAAAAAAAAAAGGATAGCACCAGTTGTATCTAAACATTGTAGTACCCACTATTCTGTTGGTGTTGACAAAGGCTGTTTCAGCTGCATTTAATACCTTCTTGGGTTTTTTTTCTGCAGAAATGGTGAATAGTTATGGTCCTGCACTGAAATATTTGTCCATTTGACAAATGATGTGAAATTAATTAACATATATATGCCATCAAAAAAGTGTTGTCCTAATCATAACAAGTCAAGAAACTTAAGAAATTCTTAGGTCAAAACAGCAACATTTTACAAAGCCCTATTATACACACCAGTTTGAATTGATGTAGAATTATTTTTACTTCAAAACAGTTTATGCCCAAAGTATATTCAGTTTTAGTTTGCAATACTCAAATCTACAATATGCAACAGGTTTTGTTTTGTTCCAAACTGGATGCAGTTTAGAGGTCATTTTGTTAGCATATAGCCAAATCAATGAAATCTCAATTGTATTTGATTTTTTTTTCCATTCTGGGCAAAGTTCTCCCTCCCCCCCAAAAAAAAATTAAATTCAACTAAAAGGAAATACAACATATACCCAAATATTTTTATGCCAAACAGTAATATATGAGTTCCAGTTCCTGCTCCAGTGTCATAGCCTCTTGACACAATATATAATAATATTCAGCAAACGTAATGCTCTGCATAATATATTTCAACATTCGAGCCACAATTATTTTTAGACATCTAATTTTCTGTGCCTTTCTGTATTATTGTAAAGAATGTTGGCCATCACTTTCAAACACATACACACACCCCAAAGTAATCTGGAATAACATCTGTCAAGAGATCAGAACTCTGTACAGAGCAGACTGAATGTTTGACATCAACCTCAACAGTCCACAGAGTTGCCCCTCCTATGGAGTGACATGTAAAAAGAGGCTGAGATTTTCAGACTTATACAAACTGATAAAATATTGTAATTTAAAATATTTGCAAAGATAAATTTGAATATCATTGTAATTCATCTATTGAATGCAAATTTATATCCATGTGAGACAGCAAAATATGCCTGATTGTTAAGGTTGAGAACTTCTTTCAAGGATTTAAGTCCTTCTCTAATTAAAGGAAATTGCATAACTACCGCCTATTTTCCTGGGAGAGGAATCAGTTCCTTTCAGATCTTTACCAGAGACTACACCCTGTGATGCATGTTTTTATATGAGAACCATCCATATCCAAAAGTAGTTTTACAATGGGAATTAACACAAAAAATGAGGCCCATAACACTGAATCCAGACTGTCAGTACTGTTTTCTCAGCCCATAGAATTTGACCATCTCCCTTAGTCTGAACAGACTAGTTATAATCCATTCCATAGGGTTCAGGGTGTATGAAAGATTCAATAGTCAACTACATTTAGCTGAGAAAATAATAGATGTGTAAGTGGGAGCAGGGAGTCCCAACTGCTTCATTAACAAGCCATAGGCATATATGTGCTCAGCTGAGTGTCATGCATGTTTACATTGTAGGGATATTATAGTAACCAAAGTAGATCTCACTGCAGTTGCTTTGTGTCCTGATCAGACAATGATGTCTCTTCTTCCTAGTAAAAATAGTCAAATTCTATACTTGGGCACACCTTACAAAACATTTAAACGTCTTGGTATACAACCCTTTCTAACACCTCCATAATTAGTTTGAGCTCTGGCTTGGAGGGTGTTGAGGAAAGAGCAGCATGAGATAAAAGCTGTGTGTTAAATATTGTAAGACTTCCGCTGTTTTATATGTTACATCAGAAACAGAGAACTTCTGTATAAGGTCGTTCCCATGGTTTTCATTATCGCATATAGTTAATCAGAAACACTTCAACCCCAGGCAACCAATACATTGCAAAGAGAGTATTAAGAGGGTATAAAAGCATCCTACTCACTTGGAAACTAATTAACTTGGTTAAAAATGAAACTCTTCTTTTAAAAAGTACTGTAGTGTCAAGAAGGGCTTGTTGATACCTCATATATACTATGTGTGCATACAAATGAAAGTAAATTTTGCTTCTCTTGAAGAAAATGGCAAATATTCATCTCCAATGCAAGCATATTAGGCTTTTAGCATTAGACTTGAACCTTGAAATAAATGAGATAGCTATGTAGTGCGTCAGGTTTTTTAAAAAAACCAGACTTTCGGTACCTGATCCTAGCTTAAGAGTGATTTAGGCACCGAATTCCGAAATAAAAGCCCTGACAATCATTTTTCAACAACTTCCTAAACTTTGCAGTGCATCTATTATTGTGAATACATATCTCCAGTTTGTCAGAGACTGAATAGTTTCTTTAAGTGTTATACTATTTTCTACTTAACTTACTACTTATCCATAGCCAAATATAGACCCAAGACTGGTGCAAAGGCTGTTCTATTGAGCTGTGTGGGTCTACAGTATAGTGTCCCATGGAAAAGACCTGTCTCCTGAACACACTTCAGAAGCAAGTGAATGCATCCTTTCTTTTCTACAAGAAAGATACCTCTCAGCACAAGTCCATACTGCCATGGCCATACTTATCTATCCTACCCTCTTGGTACTCCACAAGGTCTTCACATTTTCATAGATTCATAGATATTAGGGTTTGGAAGGGACCTAGAAGATCAACTAGTCCAACCCCCCTGCCAGAGCAGGATCACCTAGACCAAGTCACCCAGGAACAGATCCAGGTGGGTCTTAAGTG
>JAOEGS010003493.1:0-34373 GCA_025447755.1 Corythornis vintsioides
ACCAGTGTTCTCAGAGCAAATAATTTTTTTTTTATATAGTGGCATTTAAAAAAAACCCCAACTAATTCTTTCTTATAGTATTTATAGTATAGATATGTAAAAAAATAAGTTATTTTGCCAAGATTACATAATTATTCCTCCTCAGATATTTTTGTCTCAGAAAATCGTTAAGTCTGCAGGATTTTGCTATTTGAAGGATATCCAGTTAAAAAAAAAAAAATCAGAATATTTGTCAAGAAATAAATTCCATTCTTTATATATTTGAAATTATTTCCTTCAACCTTTTTTGGTTGTCTATAAAGATCCATTTCAACTTAATTGAATATTCAGTGTCAGAATATGTGTTTACTAACTGGACATGCTTTGAAATATATTGCTATTACTGTAGTCTCCCAGATTATCTCTGTGACATATCATTCTACCATCTATTCCTATCACTCTCATCAAATTCCTTTCTAAAATAAGCTAACTCCACATCTTATTGATGAACCCCAGAGTGCAGCACCACAGAGTAGCTTTAAGACATAAAGTCAAACAAAAAACCCTTTCATAATGATAGGTTTTGGCATAGGCAGTATGTAATCACCAAAGTCATAATGTGAATGATATTCTAGAGGTTAAAGGAAAACACCTGATACTGTGAAATGTGTGATGAAATATTTTTCACATAATGATGGATTTCAAAACACACAGCTTGATTGTTACATCCCCTTAATTGAAGGTAAAAGATGAGATATATGTAGTGGTCTGGTAAACTGCTGTAGGGACAGGTTGCCTTTATTCAATATAATAATGCCTTTTTTTCCTTTCCTTAACTGGAGCAGCAGATCTTGAAGCAGTCAGACTATTGGATAGATGGCAAACTGCCTACAGGAAGAAGAGAAAATCTCTTTTGCCCCTGAAGTTATAGGCTGCTGTTGCTCTACACAGGTTGGTGCAACTTTAACAACAATTGTTCAATTTTAAAATATCTGAATAGCTACAGAATTCCTCTAGGACACTCCAAGGCATTCAAGATATTTAGACTTTCTTACAGTGACTGCCCATATTTTCTTTCTCTTTGCCTTTCTTGAATGAAATTTATGGAAGTCTCTCTGATATCTAGACTGTGGGAACTCATGGATGATACTTGTGCTTTTAATTTGTGGAATTTTTTACACTATATAAATGCATATACTACCCAAATCCCTCAAAACTTAAGTATTCTAAGTTATGGGGTAATCCACAAATAAGTATAGATATAGTGTGGACCCCAGTTCTCAAATGTGGGATCACTAATTCATATGTTGAGAGGCTTAAATTGACCTGTGACCATATGAATACTGACGTTCAGTAGTTCCATATCAATTTGGAAGCTTTCTGTGGATCAGTCAGTCTGTTCTTCTCATGGGGAAAGGAGAATCATGACAGACTTCCAGATTCTTGTTTGATATATAAACCCTGAGAAACTTTAATCTGTGGTTTCTAGAAATTTGGTAATACTAGGTTGCATCTATTTGGTGTTTGTTATATATAGCAAATGTCCTTTTATTGGAATACTTTTTTTTCACACTGTTTTATAAAGGATTTTTCCTTGTCTTGAAAACGTACAGTTCTGAAGTTCAGGCTATCAAAGCAAAAGTTCAAACATCACTACAAAATATATTTGATGATAAAATATTAAATATTCAGTAATAAAAGCACAGAAACGATTATATAACAGCGTAGGTTAAACATGACCCACTTAAACAAATAGCTGGGGCAAAAAAAAAAAAAAAAGGCTTTAAAATCAGTGTATTTATTCCCATTGCTCTGAATGACATATGTTTAAATTGATCTCACAATCAACTCATATCTGCTTCAGCACAGTCATCTGATACCTATTTAAATTAATCTCGTCTAAGAGGTGCAAGATCACTCCTGGGTGACAATTCCATCACATAGTGGGATGTATGATAATACAGCTGATCTCAGGGACAAATTCTTGCTGATCCTGATTTCAGTGGGAACAGGAATTTGTTGTCTCTCTAAAATGAGAAAGATCAGACTTGGAAAGAGGAAGCAACCTACTGAGATCTCCATGTGACTTTACAACAAACCTTAGTTTTCCAGATTTCTTTTAAATAAAAAGGATACTAGAATAAGGGAGTATCTGGAGAGTAATCCAAACTAATTTTTTCAAGGGAAAAAGAATAAGGAAAAGAGAGAAACAATGAGGGAGTAAAGGGAAATTGTCAACAAGATACCTAAAATATAATTAAAATACATTATAATATTATCAAATTTTTTAATATATGTAAACATAATATATAAACCAAGCTGTATATATTGATCCTATTTCAAGGCACATTTCTATACATTACTGTTCATGAGCTTCTGTTTAAGGTTTTCTTAGAGGGAATGGTCTTAATTTTTTTTATTTAAGTGATAAGTTTATTGAGGGACAACATTTCCAGGCCATTTTCACTCAGTCTTTCTTTGCTCACTAAAGTCATTCCATCTTGAATTCCATCTTTTAGTGCACCAAACTCTTCCAGGTAGAAGCCATGGCTCGACATTTATTGATAAGAGTACAGTCTTGGCAGCTCTAAGTTCTGAATGAGGTTTTCTAGGTTTCTTGTTGTTTCTTCACTGAGCTGTTAATACCAGTAATACAAATAACAGTTAATAAATCAATCTGTTTCTTCCAGAAATTTTGCTAGGAGGCATTAACCCCTTCTCACCATCTCTTAGGCCACACCCCTGCACTCTTTACAATGAATGCAGCATATTTTTTATTTCTTCAACTGGCATTTGCAATCTGTCCTGACATAATTTACACATTTACACATTTTACAGAGCAAAGCACAGTCATGCAATTTAATTCCAAAAAACATAAGCATAGGAGACTCGGCACACTCGATTAGCAAAGCATATGATCGAGTTTTGCCAGTATGATATCAAAGGCACACGTTTGATTTGAATTTGTGTCAAAATGTACCTGCTGCTCTTCATTTCAAAACAGACATGTGCTGATGTGTTAGCCCATATTCACACACGGGGGGCTTTTATATGCTGCAAACTGCACGTGCAGACCAGTGTCCTTTATAAATGCACTTTCTTTTTCTTCCTTTTCTCTTATCTAAATCTGGTCTTCACATCCTTAGGGAGAGGGAAGGATGGCCTGTCACTGCCTGAGAGACAGAGAAGGGGAAAGCAAGAAATCACTATTCAACCTAATGAAATAAAGTTCTGACCCAGATAGAGTCATCTGGGTTCTTCCACTGATCACTGCCCTATTGAGCCACCATTCCAGTTCTATTATTTCTTTTATAGGGATTTAATGCTCATGAATGAAAGGTGAATGCTTGAAAATGAAAGGTGATCACTGCAGTAAAGGACAAATCAATACAGAACCAAAGTGCTCTACTTATCCACGGGGCAAACTAAAGTGAAAGGAAATGTCTCCAAGACCCTTTCAAGCACTTGTACTAAGAGAAATGATGCTTAAATTCTCATAATATTACAATTGGACTTAAAAAAAATTAGTGATTAAACACTTACTAGAAAAAGAATTGGCTAGAGCTATATGGACTGTGGGCATTTTGTTGTTACCTTTCTTTCAGTTTGATTTAAAGGAAACTAATTGACTAAATTTTTTGAATTTTTAATTAATAAAGATTGATGCTGAGAGCAGTCTTAGAAGGACTACAGGAAAAAAAACAACAACAAAAAAAATCCCCTGAAAGTTATTTAAATTTCAGTTTCTAGGAAAGCAAGTGAGTACTTTTCTTGGATTCTGGGTCACATAAGTATAAATGATTATATTTGGAATAATATCTGGAAAGAGTTTCCTCAGCAGGTATGAAATGGGTTGATTTGTTTTTTACCTCTAAATGTGATTAATATTGGAGGCTGTAAATAACATGATAGCATGAATGGAAATGGTAAACAATTAAAACAGAATTCGGGACAGGAAATTTCTATACTAATCTGGGACTGACATTTGGGGGTGTTGATGTCAAGAAATTTTGGTTTTGTGTCATTCTCAGCAGTTGAGATAAAACAATGAAGAATTCACTTCCTTTGATCCTCCAGCAAAGTGATTGGCTGGAAGGAGGGGAAGACAGTTAACTTCACAAAGTCAATAAATGTGGCCATCTGTGAGGATGCAAATTTAGACAAATGTGATATATGTGGGATGACACTTTTTACTTAGAACATGCCACACTATAAAAGCATTAAAAATCTATTCATATGACCCAAAGCATTTGATTAAAGCCTTCAATATAGAATAAATTCAGCCCCAAACAAATTAAATGGACAACCTGCACAAATTCCACAGCTTGATTCATACAAGTTTAGTTTCCCATCTCCTCAGCCTCTTCAGGCATCTTTTGTCCATGTTTCTTTTAAATTCAATTAACTGAGTGAAATTTGTGTTAAAACCCACTGTCTATTGTGCCCCAACTCCTCCTTTATATGGAAAATTGTTTTTCTGCTTTCAGCACCTTTTTCATCCTTTTTCAGTCACTCACTTAAGAAAAAGTATCTTTGCAAATTCTCCTGGAAGGAGTCACAGTATGTCTAAAATGAATAATTCTGACCTGATCAGGACCTGATCCTCACAGCCCCCAACAAGAATACTCTGTGTTCAGCAGCGTGTCCTTCTGCAGTTGCAAGAACATCACTGTCCCAAACAGCTAGTTCCCAAGCAGGAAGATATTCAAAGCTGCTCACAGTCCTTTTCCAAGTAGCACAGTATGCAGTGCTGCTATCTAACCCCTCCCAGACAGCTAGCTGCACAGTAATATTTATCTGCCACCATGTGTCTACTTTCTTTAGATCATTCTTATCTTTAGATCATTCACAGTGTGCTTTAGCATGATATCAAAGGTAATGTTTCCACAGACTGGAGTCTAACTGAACCCAAAGACTGTACTTAAAAAACTGTTTTAAAGCAGTGGTTGAACTAACTTGATCTGAAACAGTAAATGTCCTTTTTGGGGTGGCCAAATACCTACATTGGCTGTTCCATGACCAACAAATGGGTAAAAAAAAGGGATCTTCTTTTTGCTACAATGCACACAGCTGGATAGACATGGTACATTGTGATTTCCTGCTGATATAAATACCTACCACATCCAGGACAGGATAGAAGTTGGGAAAAAGTCAGAGGAGTGTATCTGTGAAACAGAATCTCCTGGAGATATAAGTGATATGATACATTTTATTTAGCACTTTGTTTTAGGTGGAAATTGAAGGCTCTGCCCAGCCGTTACCTAAAGTTTTGTTTTTTGATGGATTGTCTGTGGGTTGTTTGGTTTTTGTTTGTTTGTTTGTTTATTTGTTTTATTTAATAGAAGACAGAATAGTTCTAGCTAAAATGAACACATAGGACTTGCCAGCTTCCATTTTTTTGTGAAATGTTACTTTAGAAAAATTACCTGAACTACTTGTATTGAACAAAATAACTGTGGGGATGAGCTTGCAGCCTATATTCATATGAAATATGTCTTCTAGCACTAGTGGAACTAGCCACTGGAGTAAAACTTGTCTAACTAAACCCTTATTTTGTGTAATAGGAGATAGAAGAAAACAGATCAAGCATCCCAAAGTGTGGATCAAGATTGCTGCAGAAGGTAAGTTGTAGTTACTTAAAGCTACTTATTTGTTCCAAAGCAAAACACTGGTCTCTGTGCCTGGTCCTCAGGTGGTCCAATAATCATAGCTCCACTGCCATCAATAAAACCTCTTCTGTCATCCATGGAACAACCCTGGCTTTGCAAGAGGGGACCAGGCTATCACACTGTGAGAACAGCTATAATACCAAATTTAGATGAAAGGCTGAGTGGCATTTATATGTTATGGGGAGGCCTACTGGAAACCAGGGTGTTAAGCAGAAAGCAGAGGACATGCTGCTGTTACCTGTGCTTTACAAGGTGAGACAGATATAGAAACTGTGAAGGTTTCTGAGGAGTAAGGGAAGGAGTGTGGGACTCTCCCTTTGAAAGAGAAAAAGTCAAAAGCTTAGTTTCATATAAAGTCTCTCATATCTACTTGTGATTAGAGAATTAGTTATTCCACAGGGCCAGCTGTGCACTTGTTTGTTCATACTGGTCCTCTAATGGCTCTGTGCAATAAAGTACACAGTGTGACCACCACAGCCTACTTCATCTGCACTTCATCAAATTAGCATTACGTTGAGATCTCCAAGACAATATAAATGAGATCAATAAATAGTGCAATCTCAGCTAGTTTTAAGTGTCCAGAGAGAGATTTAAACAG
Source organism: Corythornis vintsioides (assembly GCA_025447755.1). Lineage (NCBI taxonomy): Eukaryota > Metazoa > Chordata > Aves > Coraciiformes > Alcedinidae > Corythornis > Corythornis vintsioides. Next base: position 6,247 of record JAOEGS010003493.1, read on the forward strand.
AACTCCTGTAGGCTGACACTGCTTTACCAGCAGAGAGAATACCAAACATGTTGTACTGATGTTAAGTTTTGCCCCTTTATGATGCTTCTTGCACTTAAATAACAAAGCCAACAGGACTTGTTAGGTTGATTTGTGGATGCTTTGGAATGTTTAAAACATAATATGAATTTGTAGTGATAGAAAATAATGCATCTATACAGTTCTTCATTTCCTTTGGTTTTACATATGGCTTCAGATTTATCTTGTTTTGCATCTCTTCTTGCATTTTGCAGGTATTCAAGCACGGACTGAATAATCTTTGTCCAGCTCTGACTGCATTGTCAGTGATTAAGGAGTAACATATATTCAGGATTTGCAAAAGAAAGAATACCCCAAAATGCTCTAAATGAAAAAAAACCCACAACGTCCTGATGCCAGATATTTAAAAGAATAGTGATAAAAAACTTAAAAAGCCACAGCAACATAGCTCAGTAAAAAGTTCTACAGGTAAAAGTATGAAAGTACTTGAAATCCATATACTGAAGAAAGTGTAACACTGTGAGGAAAAAAAAAAATTCCTCTGCATGATACAGGTTTAGGAGTATTCTGCATCTTTCATCTTTACACTGAAACCAAAGCAGCAGCAGCAGCCTCAGACTAGAATGATGAGTCAAGCCCTGACATACGTTCCAGAGCAAAACAAGGCAAGACAATTCAGAACATTCCAGGTTTTGTTATTACTGCAGTTGCCCCCAAATGGTAACGACTGTTTCATTGGGCTAAAAGAATCTTCCTTTGCTTGACAAAACTCATAAAGAGAACTTGTTTTTTGAAAAGCAGCAAAGCAGGTAGGACATTACAGCTTTCCTTTCCTTTTACCTTTCTGTGACCCTTTAAAAGTCACAGTCTTCTCACAGTCTAATCAGCATGGGGAATTGCAGAATGAATGGCCTGGAAAATTCCTTTGAAAGGAAATAATATTTTTTTCATCTATGAATTCCAGCTTGGTTCTTAGGGGCTCAACAAAGGGAAGTCATGGTTATTGTTTTTGTAATTTTTTTTTGCTCCTTCATAAAGCTTTTCAAAGGCACTCACTTTTGCATAAGTTGTAAGTTTATGTTGAAGTCCTATTCCAGCCTATGATACACGTTTTAGTACATTCTGTACTGCCCTGGGAGCTAAACCCCCTCCCCCAAAGAACTCTTTCTCAGCCCCTTCATCTGTAACCTTTCTGCAAGTAAATGCTAATTGAAAAAGAAAGAACACCACTAATCTTGGAATTTAAATGCATTTAACAAAACCAATCTCAATCTAAATTGTTGTTTCACCATTCCCTTTTCCCCAACAGATGTCGAGAAACTGCAATTCCTATTAAGAACACTTGACTGTTTACTCAGCAAGAGAACTTCAGGCTCAGGCTGCATCAATCTAAATGCGTTTCAGGACGTCAGTCTTTTGAAAAGTGCAGACTGTTAGTTGGTTATTTTTAAATGTAATCTTCACATAAAAGAGTTGCTGCATTTTTTCTTTTCACTTTGTCATCCCTCTCTCCTCCTCCCTCTTTCTCAATGATGACAGCAAACATAGATGTCCTGAATTTTTATATCCCATTCCATTTATGTTTCTCTCCATGGTCCTTTATTTATTTTTTTTTATCTCCTTTTTTTTTTTTTTTTTCAATTTTGACCAGAAGGAATACAAGTGGAGATTGTGAACATTATTGCGGGGGGGGAGTAAAGGAAAAAAAATCCAGAAGTATTATGTAGTAAGAAGGTTAGACATCAAAAATGTGAATATGTTTACTGAGCTTTACAGTAAAGCCCCCATGGGCTTTGACCACAGACCCATGTAAAGTTATCTGTGCAGATAAAGGTGACTCTATGTGGTTTTGTTGTTTTGTACCCTGGGAGTTGCTAGTTAACCATGATCAGGAAAGTAGACATGTGTTTTAGGGTTTTTTTCCTCTTTTTTTCTCTTATCTTTTCACATGATCCTTCTGTTAGTAAATGCAATATTAGTATTTGCAAATATATCCTCGAGTGATAATCACTGAAATGTATCTTGGGCCTCAGTTCTGCAGTTACAGTCTGGCAATAAACACATAGTGACACTGGTATGGACCCCCACTTAGCATGAGACCTTCAAGCATTTTATGCTGTAGAGTAAATTTAACTTTCTTTACCCATCTTGTTTTGAAATAAGGTGAGTTAAGTCCTTCACTTGTTGCAGGGGAGCTGGCAAGGCTGAGGACTGTAGGCTGTGTTTTGCACCTTCATTGCCACAGGCAGGTCTGCAGTGGCTGGGGCAGCCCCACTTTGAGCTGTGTGGTGCCTGAATGGGAGATGCTGCTCTAAATATCTTCAATTTTCTCTGACATAAGCAGGTGGAGGGAATATCTGGACCACTCCAGGACAGGCTTAGCCACATGGCACTAAACCCCACCATTCTCGGGTATTGCAATGCAGAGAAAGTCAGCAAAAGCACAGAAAAAATGACATGTAGGTGAAGGAAAAGAGCTTAAACTGTGAATGCTAACAGGCAACAGATAATTGGGTGCATGGGTATGTGTGTGGGGGTGAATGAAACTGAAATTTTGAACTCCCAAGCAGAAACCAACTACTTGCTAGCTGCAATCTTTATGGACTGGCTGTAAATTTTGGTAACACCTGGACTAAATAAAAGTGTTGCATCTTGAATCCTTTAGTTACTAAAGAGAAATTAGAAACAACTAGCAAGTAGGTGGCTGTTTACCTGATGGACTTATGCACATAGACTGTCTAGATAGAGAAAATTGAGGACTTGGGTTCTAGAAAGTAGACCTGGTGCCAAAACAAAGGGTTCCCAAAAAGAAAATTCTTAGGTTCCCAAAAACTAGTCTTGGATACAAAAGCCTTTTTTTTTTTTTTTTTTTTTTTTGAGGACAATAAATCAACTGAAAAATTTTTACTTCCAGAATGTTAGAACCAAAGGAGTTCAGGTTCATGGTTATGGTTTGCTTTTCCTTCAATGTGAGGAATGCAGGTGTTTGCTCTCTGCTTATGTTTGGTTCAACAAACTAATTGTGATCACTGTGAGGTGAATTCCCCTCTCTATGAGTGTATGGCTCACCTGGGTTCCCCTCTGACCCTCTTTCATAGCATTGCAGTCTAGCAAGAGAGTAGAAAATCTTGTACATTCTTGTTTTGTGTGAAGGATCATCCCCCTTTTTCAAGTTCCTAACATTAAAGGTCAACTCATAGTATTTTGTTTTCTTCTATATAATTTCTTCGGTTTATGCTTTTATATGGTGTCTGTGGTCGATTTCTTCATTCTGATGTGAGAAGACCTTCAAATTCCTGCTCCCTGCTCCAGTAGTGGGCTGGAGGAAAGAAACAGGATCTGCAGAGGGGCAGTAGCAGGAATGGAGAACAGCTGTGTCCCTAATCAAATAAACACCCAGCTCCTGCATGCCAGGCTGCCCTCAAGACATGGTGAGGAAATGTGAGAGCTTCTCTGACCTGTGTGGCAGCACATAAAAAGCTGGAGACTGCCTCAGCACATTACTACTGCTCTTTTCACTGCAAGGTATGTAGGATAAATAAGTTGGCCTTCCAGCCCTGTAGGTGAAACATCCAGCCTGAGACTCAGGCACAACTGCCTCATCCTCCAGAAGAAGGATTTCCCAAAAGCATTGGAAAAACCTTTTTGTGTTGAGATAAAAATGTTGCATGTTGATTCTGGATCCCATTTAGAGCTATGTTCTCCCTCCTGCTGGCACAATGGGTTCCCTCAGCACCCATCCCAGAAATATTCAAAAGGTAATTCAAGTGGGAAATTTCCTTATCTCTTTTCTTGTAAAATTACTCTTTTCCTTCACTGTTAAGGGCCAAACTCAAACTCTTTTTTTGTCACCTATTAGTTGCCATGCTACACAGCTATTTGTTTATTATTTTGGTTCCAAGACACACAAAACATCTGAGAAAAACAGTTATTGCTGTGCACAAACCAAGTCATCATAGAGAATATGTATGGTGCTACTCATACTTCTCTACTGAGGTTTTTCTACCCAGAGAGAACTAGTTGTTTTGTTCTTTCAAGTTTAGTTTATAGTATGTTTTCAAACTGTAATTAGATAGAATAAAACTTTCGTGTCAACAATTATATTTAAGCTCATACACACCAATAGAGGGCTAATGAGTATCAAAATAATACAGAATTCTTTAGGAAATTCACTTTATAAGATATATTGATTCAGTTAGGAGTAAATATATGTAGCCTTGATAATCATTCCAACTACTCAAATTCATCATTCTGCAAACTGTGTGTGAGAATCTTTTAGGAACAGACATTTTCTGATGGTATTCTTCATACTCAGTGACATGAAGAGGTCACAAAATAGGAAAATTACTTCTCATAGACAATAAGGTCCTTACAGCCTTGGGTCAATAATTATGTGTGTTTATGCTTTATTTTTATTCTGCTTGGCTTTGTGTTTAAGTGTTTGAATTAAGACTTTGACCAAAAAAAAAGCAGCAAAACCAAAAATATTTACTGATTTTTACTTGTTTAATTCAACTTTGTGAATAGAAAGTCGGACCAATTTGAACCCCAGCTGATATTTCCTATGAGTGGTAGCACTAATATAATACACCACAATACACTCATTCAGATTAATTAAATCTAAATATAATAAATCAATTATAATTATTGAATAGCAAAGTTTTAAAAATTAACTGTAAAGTAATTTACAGATTATTCTTGCTAGTCATGTCTTTATTACTGTCCTCATTTGAGGTGGCAGAAAATAAGATGTTTGCCTGATGTTAAAGGATGAGTTACTCTGGTTGGAACTAGAAGTTGTGACTTGTGTCATTATTAAAACCCCCCAAGAGACTACAAAGACAAGAAACAGCTTACTGAACAGTGTTGTTCAACAGGTAAGTTATATTATTTTTGCCATGGTCACTGATCAGCCCAGAACTTTCTGACAATTTTAGATTGTTAAAATAAAATTTTACTTGTTTGGGGAATCAAAATAGAACCAAAAAGAAAGAAAAATAAATATTATGAACTTTCTCAACAGGTGAGCAGGTTTTAAAAATTCACATGCTTTCAATAATAATTTGGTTTCAATTAAAAAGCAGTTCAAATTAATATGCTTCTCATAAAAAAAACACCAAAATAATAAAAGTAGCCAGATATACATGGTATTTACCCCATTTATTCCTCACCTCTCACCTCCTCTGTAAGGGTTTGTAATATGTACCTCTCATGGAAATACTGGTGGACTCATCTTTTATGCCAAATGAGAACCCTATATTTCATGTTATGGAGCACTTACTCAAAGGAATACCCACATTTTCTTATGGATGAACTATTCATTCACTCTGTGAATAAAATATTCAGAGGTTCAGAATTCATGATCTGTTTCTTTAAGGTACTGCACAACTGTGGATAAAAGATGATGTTGCTGTGAAAAACACTGCTAATTACCCTTTATTATTATCCATTATTATTTCCATTTATATCTCACTATTTTTAACTTACTCATAAAAATTTCCTGTGACTTAGTCCAGATTGTATGATAATAAGTCAATAAATAATGTTAGCACTTTTCTGTCCTGTTTTTTTGTTTTATATTTTTTTTTCCCATGAAACCATATTTCTAGATGTGAATCATCACTTTGTATTCTCTACCCTGCCTGAAAAATAGGTATAATTTTGTAGACATTGCTAAGTGTCTGAGGTGAATGTTTGGTAGAATTCTGCTGGTATGTGACAAACAAATACGTAAACAGAGTAAGCACAAATGCAATTCATTCTGCAGATTTTGCCAAGATTATGGGAACACTTTTTATTGACCTGAAAAAGGATTTTTTTTATTTTTTCTGATGTGCTGTGTTCTGCATGTTGTGTCACACAAAGCATATTCTGTGCAATCTGTGTAGCCTCGCATTAGACAGAGTGAAAGTTAAGTGAATTTTAGGAGGATTATTTATTATATTGCAAATCACAGCCTGGCATAGTACATTTCATCACCAAAATATGTTTTTAGCACTTTGGAAATCCTTTTGTATGCATCTGAGTCAATTAATTTCCTTGCGAGCATACGTGCTCCTCAATATATTTGTTATGTGTTTGTAGCTCTCGGTGTGTAATGAGACATTTTTGCTGTTGCTGATAATTCTGTAGATTCCATTGTACCCAGACATATGGTGTCAGTTGTTTGAAGGCTTTAGAAACCCTCAGATTGGCTGTGATGTATAAATGTAATAATCCCCACAGAAAACTTCGGACTTCTCGAAACAAGAGTTGAAAATCCTCATGCTCACTTGCAGGCTGGGGAGTTTTAAAACCAATCGGGCCCTTGTAGATAATTTAACATTAATGGCCCGAGTCAAGAAGAGGTGCAAAACGTTCAGCCCCCAGGAAGAGTGTTACAAGGTCTGTGCTTCCAGAGTATGAGCCAGATGGAAATATGTATAATGAATTTTTTCTCAGGATTCGGTGGGTATTAAATGAGTGTTATTAAAGGACAACGTTTAAATAGTGAGGGAGAAGGATGATCTGCCTTCTCTCTCTAGTCCTAATCCAAACCTAGCAGCAACCAATCGAAAGACCCCATTGATTTTGATGGGTTTTCTATTCAGCCTTATGTCTGCAAGCTGGATGAGAGACAGCTGCAGGGAATTGAAGGGCCCTGTTTTAGCAGATGCTCTTGGCTTCCCCTAAACCCACACAAGCCACTGCAAGTCCTTCCTAGTACATGCATCTGGGGTGAAATCATGGCTCTGTTGCAGTCTGTAGGAGTTTTACCATGGACTTCATGTGGATTTCAAATTTTATAGCTGGTGTGAGTAGGCCAGTTTATTTTAATTACTGTTCTGGATATTAAATATCTCTGACAAGGGGGTTCTGCTTGGAATTTCTCAGTCTGCCAGTAAGTAGTAAACTTAGCTATTGTGTGTCTATATCCCTTTTACCTGATTTGGGGCATAAATTAATTATTTCTATGATCAGAACCTTGGTGCAAAACATTTGTTGCTGTAGTTGCCTAATAAAACAAATACCGATCAAGGGCCAAAACTTATTTGAATAAGGATCATTTTCCTTTTTACTATCATGACCTTAAGCAATGTTTCACCAAGGTGGGCTTCAATATGATTTGTTAAACATGACTGATTATTTCAAGTGTTTGAAAAGAGTAGCAATAACATTTCCTCCATCCTTCTAATACATCTTCTTCCATGCAATGTGGTAAAGATATTATTATTATTTTTATGTAAATTAGTAAATTAGTGGAGTCTTCCACACCATTTAATGAACCACTGGGCCTCAACTCATTTTTGATTGTTGCTTGTATAGTTTTTCTGTTTAGAGAAGCAATTCTCTGAAGTCCAGGTTGTAACTAGGTCCCATTGTTCTGGATTCAATGCAACTTGATTGAGTTAATCAACTGAACAATGTGTAATGACTTGTAACTTCATTGCTGTGGTATATTGGAGGAATACCAGAATGGATGTGGCCCACCTTTGTGTGACTAGCTAGAAATTATTCCTGTATTTTTCTCACTCTCAGGTTACTTAACACTCTTGGATGAGCATTGGACAGGTGCTATCCAATGACCTGAAGTCATATATATGCAGCATGGTAGGAAATAGTAGTCTGGATTTACAGCCTATGTGTAGCTGCATAAAGAAGGGTATGTAAAATGGGAAATTAAAAAAGGTTTCAGTCCTTATCTTCCCTTGAATTGTTTAAGGCTAAATGGACCTTGTAGGCCTTACCTTTGGTGATGATGAACAGACACTTTTTACTTCTAACTCCTTTCTAGTTGCAGTTCCTCCTAGCATTAATGCCAGGGGAATGTCTAGATGAGATATTTACAAGCTTTTTGTTTTCTATGTGCTGCTGGACCAGCATTAGGGGGAGTTTACTTGTGCTGGAGGATTGATGTCCATTCATCTCTATATAATTTGTCCTTCAATTACTTTGTGGAACAAGTCTACACAAGGAAGCTCTATCCAGAGGTTCCCAAAACCACAAAAACTCCTTTCTTTGAATTTGAGGTAAGGAAGCAGAGCTGAGCCTTTCAGTCTCTCTTCTGAAGCTATCTTCTCTTTCTGCTAAAATTCAAAAAATTATTAGGAAGATCCATGTAAAGCACTCTGAAATTGTTGTTGCTGTTTTGTCCAAGTGGAACTTTTTACCCAAACTTAATTTTATTCTCAAAGGATTGTTCTTAGATTATCAAACTAAAAAATGCTAATTCCACTGTAATTACTTAGGTGAATGAAATACAGTTCCCTGATCCACTCAGACACAGAGGTCAAATATTGCTTGCAAGGTGCAATCATCTCCCTTTGTTCTTTGGGTGATCAGAAGAACCAGTTGTACCCTCAACTTGAGTTGCCACTACTGCAGTCTTGTGCTCATGTAAATATTGCTGGTATCTCAAAAGGAAGAAAGTGGCATATTTGACAACAAGAAGCTGCCTCTCTAGAGTGCAAAACACCCTTGTTTGGATATATACTCTATTCTTTCCCTCACATAAGGTGGTAAGAGACAGTAGTTGATATCAGAGGAGTTGCACATGATAGGTTTTATTCTGTGAATAGGAAATATTTGGTTTCAGAGTGGTAGTTACTTTTTGCATGCAAATACCCTCTTTGTCTAACATAAAGGGCTCTATAAGTTGCAGATAAGTGTTTTGTGAATCAAACACTAAATCCTCTCTTTATTTTAGCTGTAGAGTTTAGTCAGTGGTGAAGCACCATCAGACATTATTCAGATATTTTACAGCTTGCAAAGGAATTATGCTTTAAAAAGAAAAAACAATAAAGGAAAAAAAGGGGGAAAAAAGCAAATAGAATACTTTAAATAAGAGAAAAGAAACAATTTTGTTGAACTGGCCAGGTTATGGGTGTCTTCTTTCCACCCAGTGGCTTGATGTGACTGTTAACTAGCATTTGGCTGTTTTATAACTGGTGCAATTATTTTGTCAAAGGTTGTAGGGTTTTTTCTTCCTTTAAAAAAAAAAAGTTAGTTTACAGTTTATTAACTTGGATTACTGCTAATAGCTCCCATGGGTGTTTCTACTGAAACAAGGACCAGGATAGCTGATTTCTTAAAACCAATCTGGAAGACTTTAAAATGCATTAATAGCTATCATTGAAACAGCAGGAGGAATAGTCTGTCATTTGTGGTTTTTTTCCTTTATTTTTCTTCCTGTTCTCTGAATAAACTTTTCCCTCAATTTTGTTTATTCACTATCCTGTCTCACTCCTTCTCTCCCTTTTTTTTTTTTTTGTTTCTTTGGGGTTTTATTGTTTGTTTTCTTGTGTTTTGTTTTTTTTTGGTTTTTACAGCTATTAACAAGCTAAGTTTTCAGTGAGTGAAAATAATCAGCAATGACTCTTTTTGACTGTTCAGGGAGCACATTAGCACATAAATAGAAAACAAAGACTGGTTTTAAGATGTTTCAGGGAAAAAGTAAAATGATACTTTTAAGTGTGGTGGTCTGAAGTCAAAATACCCCATTTTCAAAAAAGTCTAGAATAACAGCAGAATATCATTCTTGCTTAACAATTAAAACAAACAAACAATAAAACAAAACAAAACAAAAAAGCAAACAGATAATTTATCGTATTTTTTTTTCTTTTTTAAAAAATAAATATTGTAAAATCAATGCACACAGGTTAAATATTAAGGATGCAAGTGTGTGGTTTACCTGTCTTTGAAGAAGGTAATTATTTATTAGATGGGCCTGTCAGCAGGAAAATTCTTTCACTTCTTCCACTGCTTTGGCATGGCTCCTCCTGTCACTATGTCTGTTTCCTCCCTTTTTTGGTCAAAAGAGGAAAAGTGGACAAAGGCTGTTTCGTGTGTCTGAACTAGTGCCTGGGAAACCTGCCGAAGAGTATGCCAGAAAACTTTTTGTTACTTCTGTGCCCTTGTTGCTGTTGTTATAGAGAATAATGGAGGAGATTATATCTGCTGTGGCAGGACTGTAAGAAGTTAAAAAAAGATGGGCTGTTTATTACCCAGGTACTCACACTGAAGTACTCAGTACCAAGCATCAAGAGGAAGTGATAATATATGTCCATATTTGCAGGAATAATCATGTAGACATAAGCAGGGAAATTATAATCTGATTGTTTTCATCTTCTGTATGACTTGAAGTTGTGGTGTTAGGCTGTCTGAAGTATCAGCCATCCATTCATTTCTTCATCCATTCATTTCTTTCTCCATTTATTTTGTGAGTATTGAGAATCACTGGTCACATGTATAGATTTTAATGGTTTTGATGCCCTGCATAATCTGAGAAAGAATTTTCACTATGCTAGTGTCTGTACAAATAAAAGTAATTAATCACAGGTTAATATTAATATTTTTTTTGTTATAAATAATAAATAATTGCCCTTTCCTCAAAGGCTTTATTATCTTATTTTTGTTATCAGGAATTAAGAGGAACTTGGATGGGGATGGGGGGAAGGAGTGCTTCTCTCATACCATGTCTAATGGGAAGATGCAGATACCTCAGAATTATTGGTTTTGAGACCTAAAAAGCTTAAGCAAGTCTGGCTTAGATGTTTCAGTATTGTTCTTCTCACTGTTTTGCAGGGGATTTTTGATCAAGTACAGTATTGTGTACGTGTATGATGTTAACTGAAACACTGTTACTAAACCCCTCTGCCCTTGCTCTTCAAAGACAGGAACTGGTGTTTGTCATAGCAACATACTTTGATTGACATTATTAATTATTGTTATTATTAAGAATTCAGTACACAAATAGTAGATGTAACATACATTCAGGAGAGGTGTCTATATTTACAAAATAAGAAAAAAAGAGAGAGTATAGAGCAACTTCATAATGTCTGAAAATATTGCCCAGGAAGAAGATCAAATTATATAGAGCTCAATTACTGACATCATCAGGTGCTATAAATCATCACAACTAATTTGAAGTTTTTCATTATTTTAGTGTTTTTTTAGTGGTTTTTTTTTTGTTGTTGTTGGTTGGTTGGTTGGTTTTTTTTTTGTAGTTTTACCATATTTACTGAATGGTGCTGTGGTCTGTAGTTTGTCTGGATGAGAAGGTTTGCTGATATACATTTTCATTAAAATTTGTTTCCAGGAGTTTATTTCCAGCCTATTTGTTGATTCAGTAGAAAATATTTCATTTTCAGTCCTGAGTGGGGGAGTCATACCATTGTCCTCTCTCTACAGTTCTTTATGTTGGGGTTTTTTTCTTTATTGATTCACATATTTATATTGAAAGAACAACTCTTATTGGATAGGCAAATTACAGCATAATCCTATTTTATTAGAATGAATTTTGCATATAGTGAACTAAAATAAAAGGTGTGTATTGAGGAGAAATAAGGTTTACAAAAATTGACCAATGGATTTATTGGGAAAACACTCATGTCATTTTTCTGCTACCAGTTCTTTTTGACAATCAGCTGTTGATGTTCAAGCATTCCTGTAGTAAAAGTGACTACACTGTATGGCAGATAGTATGGTAATGAAATGGCATACTTTTCTGTTATGCTGAAATTTCAATAAGGGTGGAATTTTGCCTCAAAAAGAGGGCAGTGATCTTCTCACAAACACTGTCCTTTGTCCTGAGGCACACAAAATCCCCAAATCCCTAAAATATTTTATCTAAAGATAAGATAATTTTGCACCAGCGCTGGTATGAAAAAGAAAAGTATATCAGATGCAGCTGGAAAATTCCTGTTGCTCAGGGAGAAGGTAAATTAAAGGTTTCTATCTTATCTGTATTTCAATTACAATTTTATTTTTGGTCCCTGGCACTGCAGACTGTTGAAGTCTTGGGAAGTGGAAACACTCACAGGTATATGAAAAAGGAATCTTTCATGGTAGAGATGTATATATTTGATCTATTTTTCTTTTCATGTGGGGTATACATGACATTTAAATAAAAATGTGGACTCTTATGGAGGGGTCCATCTGTTTGAGTTCACTTGAAAATTCCTTTTTTTTTATCTTAGGAAAAATGGCCTAGTTTGAGTCTGCAGCTCTGCCTGGCGTGTTCTACAGGTCAATCCCAATGAAACCAGTTGTTCAAGGACCAAAACAGGTAATCATAAAGGGGCTCATCTGACTTCCATTGGTGCCCATGGGATGTCTTTCTATGCAGTTTTCTGGGGACAGGATAACAAAATATTGAGATAAATATCTCCTAGCAGATTCACACACAAATATTTGCTAAGGCATTTTCCAATCAACATGCAATTTAAACAATTCCATGAATTGTTGCATCCTATATTTCATTATCTTCAGCAAAATGTGCATTTCCTTATTGGTATCACAGGAACACATCAGAATGTTCATGTGACACTGTTGAAATTCAAAGTGCATTCCCAGAAAGTGTACCAAGCAAACATTTTAGGGTCTGGTGGTGTCCTATGGAGAAAGATCTACAGAAATCACCAGGATAAAATGATGAATGGATTTTGGATTGTATTGCTGTTGAAAAGTAGCAGAAAGCTATGTAATAGATCTTCTACTGCTTAGTGAACAGGACTCACATTAGGTAATGGCAGCAGAAAACATTAAAGACAATTGTATATGATGTAGTATTTGGTCAGATTCATTCACAGTGTATAGTCATTTCCAAATGGCATTTTGCTGTTCTTTGTTCTGTAGCAGTGTCTAATATTTCTAAACATTTTTAGGCTCCGTGACACCTTAATGGTATACAATAACAGTATGCCTCCCTCTTAGAAAAATGGATACTCTCATTTTTCTAAACATTGTGCCTTTACCTTTAACCATTTCCATTTAAATGCAAATTTCAATCATGTCCACCTCTCTGTATTCCAACAGAAACCCAGAGAAAAGACTATACCTTAAATCCTCATTTCTCTGTAACAGGAGCAGTTTCCTTCAGGTGTGTCACTCTGTGTTATCTATCTTCCTTCTCATTTTACACGTCATCGTTGTGGCAAGTTTACCTTGCAGAATTCACAAGTAAAAAAGAGTTTTTTTGTTGAAAACTCTCTGTGTTTATGTACTAAAAGAAAATGGGCAGTTGAAGTTATCTTTATTTCCTGTTACATTTAACTGACATAACCTAGTGACATGGAAATTTTCCATTCACAAGTCTCTGAATTATTACCAACATTTACAGCTCTTTATATCCTTGAAGGTTTATAATTTCCTAAACAACTGTGGGCAAAATTAAGTGAATTAGTATCACAGGCAAGGATTAATCTTGCATTTATTGTTCCAGTTTAAAGGGAATAATTGAATTTCAGGGTTAAGGATAAAACGTGATGCTATGAAACATATGTGATACTGGTGTCAGTTTCCTGAATGTCTGTTCTTCGTATGCAGCTTAGCAACACATTTGAGCTACTCATTAAGGTGTCTCTGCTTAGTGAGTCTTTGGAGAGAAAGTTACATTTGAATCTGGTGTGTAAAAACCCCTCAGAAAACAGCCAAGCAAATCAAAACATCTCCCTTCCCCCACGCCCCTCACAAAACATAATAAATCCCTTTATCTGTTGTTAGTCCCTCTTGATTTACTTTTGACAAGAGAGGGCACTGTGATAACATTCTAGAGTGGACATATTTGTATACACTTGCCTCTGAGACAGAAAGGAAGCCAGGGATTAACCCCTGAACCAATTATTTTACAATATAGCAACTACTTCAACACAAAGGGGGGGGAGAAAAGAAACTACTTAACTAATTAGTGCAAGTCACAATGTTCTTTATGGGAATTATTCAGTTGGAATAAAAATTGTTGAGTGGTCTTATATACAAGAGGATGTCTACTTTGAAGTGTATTTATTAATTCTTATTAATTTGAGTCAGCTTTTACTGGTTAAGAAATTCATCTGAAGATGGCTGCAGTCCTTCAAGAGAATTTTACATAATAGAAATGCTGAACAAGTATATTGTTTCAGAAAAAAAATTAGTATTTTTAACCCTTTATTAAATGCAGCCATATGCATTTCTAACTCTCCAGCATACTTCTGGTATTGGGAGGTGTCTAAGCCCACTGTACGTAGGATAAAAATATCTTGTGCTTGTCATTTTGAAATAAAATGTTAAATGACACTGCCATGATATACAACTCTTGCAATTATCTTGCTTACCATATTAACTGGGATGAAAGTGATTTTGAACACAATTTTAAACAGAAATAGTAAGTTAGAGAAACTTCATTTCTGAGGTGGCCAGGGCTGGAGGAAGAAGGAAACTTAAGACATCGAGCACTAACATATAGAAAATCACCTTATTTTTAAGGGTGGCAAGTTAGGTACCAGGAACTGTTTGTTATTTTCACAAAATCTTGCCTATCTGTGGTTTATGAATATAAAACCATGTTATTTGTAGGGGCAGGACATTTTTTTCTGCTTTGGTACATATGTCTAGGGCATTCTTGGCTAGATACTATTGTTGATGAGAATAAACGTAATCTGAAAGAAAACAAAATTTACATTATATTATTTACATTTTAAATTTTCATAAAAGTCTTGTGGGCACTTAATTTTATTTGTTTTTTGAAACCACAACAACTGCTGCAAGCATTCAGATACAAAGCAGTTTTTGTAACTATTGTAATTTGGGACTTTATGTGAAATATGTGCCTAATCCACAGAATGGGTTCATATTTCACTGTATTTTCAGATAGCAAAGGACAGACACCACAAGCAGAGATGACACATTTGGTATTAATTTAATTAATTTAATTAAAAAGGCCTTTGGGCCTTTCATTTTAGCTGTCCTGGATTGACACCAATGACTTGCAAGTGATGCTTAGGAAAGATTGTTCACTGTTAAAAAAATTTGCTCGTACTTGTTGCCTGAAATATTGGTTTGGTTTGGGAAAAAATCTCTGTACCAGTTTGGGGTGATCTTTGACTACCTTGTTTTTTTTATTTGTTTATGCAACCTCCATACTAGAGGTCTTCTGAAATCAGGGGAAGAGCTCCTTTCCCTTTCATAACAAAACCTTTGACTTTATTTCCCTTAAATGTTAATTCTTTCTCCAAACTGAGAATCCACTTCCTCATATAGGAAAGTTGAGGGAAAATGAAAAAGAAAGAAATACTCTGAAAGCTTCAACTTTCTGACTCTGTTCAGCCCTAAATCATGTCATTCAATACCACATCCAAATGGCCTTTAAACATATCCAGGGATGGTGACTCAACCACCTACTTGGGCAGCCTGTTTTAGTCTCTGACTACCCTTTCTGTGAAAATTTTTACCCTAATGTCCCTCTAAACCTACCCTGTTGCAGCTTGAATCCATTCTGTCTTGTTCTATCACTAATTACCTGTGAGAAGAGACCAGCATCAACCTCTCTACAACATCCTTTCAGGTGGCTGTAGAGAGTGATGAGTGCTCCCCACACCCTCTCTTCCTCAGACCAAACAGTCCCAGCTCCTTCAATCGCTCTTCATAAGATTTATTCTTCAGGCCCTTCACCAGCTTCATTGCTCTAAATATATAAAATGATACTACTTGATTAGCAGAGACTACTATCTCCCACAGAAATAGCTCAGCTGAGCTTATTTCTCCCTTGTATTTTGTTCTTCAGCTTTTGAGCTTGAAGGATATCTTAGCTAACGGGTAATTTTCTGCTCTCTTTCTTGATCCAGAAACACACAGCTAAAAATAACAGACATTGCTTAAAGATTAGCTATCATTAAGTCTAGTTTTGACACATGTGACTAATTGAAGGAATACTAGGTACAACAGGAAATGAAGAGTAATAAGTAATGTTTACTTAGAAAAGACTTCTTTCACCTTAAATCCAATATGAGTCTGATAGTGCTTAGATAAACTCAAGGGAGTTAAGATCATACAGACCATTCATGCCATGATTGTTGTTACTATATATCCCAGATGGTAATTCTTTGACAAATGTTTATTTTAAGTGACAACTGATAGACCTTGCTGCTAACAAAATTATAATTATTTTCTTTAGCCTGCTGCAAAAACTTGTCTCTTGGATACTTTATGTGCATCCTTGCATTTTGGCTTCCCTTGGCTTAGTTGAAATGTAGGCAACTGCAGATACGGTTGTGAGTGTTTTAATAGCTTGTGTTTCCACACAGGCCACTGTAAAAACAGGATGGAGTCATGGAGAGCTAAATTATTACAAAACTGAAGCAGAAAAGGAAAGGGATTATAAATCGAGACTTTGCTTGTGTCTCATCTGTGTTTTCATTTCTCCAAGTCATTAAACATGTGTGCACAACAGCCAAACCTATTTTACCAAAGTGAAAGGAACACACAGGACCTTCTGAGGGTTATGCAAAAAAGGGACTTATAGCATCGCTTTAAAATCCAAAGTTGTATCATTCAACCTGGAATTTGGGCTGATTTTTTTGTTGTTGCACAACTTTCAGCAAAATGTATTTACATGACTAAAACACCACCTAAAAAGTGATTCTAACCAGGAACAAGTGGAAATCAGAGACATTTGGGCACATCATTTAACACACAGTGCAGAAAACTCATCAGATTAACTGCTGGCTTTTATGAAATAAGCCCATTTTCTTCAAGCAGGTATAGAGATTCATTCTTTTTCTCTGCTTACCCCTATGGTATGAGAACAATGCGTGTTAGCAGTGTGTGTTTGTTTGTGCCTAGGTTTGAGGGTGTGTTTGTGAATGTATTTAAGTCAGAAATCTATTACATATTTATGCTGAGCACATGTACTTAGTTCTAGCACAAAAATAAAAAAATCCCCAAACCATAAAACAAAACCAAAACAAAGAACAAAATATAACAAAACAAAAAACAACCAACCAGCCAAAAGCCCAAATGAAACAAGAAAAAAAGCAAGCATTAGTCTTTCATTTCACCTGCACTGTGGTATGTCATTGACTGGCAGGCTGAATTTTGTCATGCATCATGTTTAAAAGGCACTAACTGTCTCCCATAAACAGTAACTTTTCTGATGATTGTTTTCTTGCTTCCTATTTCCAATTGTCATTGTCTGAAATAAGTATCAGAGTTGGTAGTTACCTATGAACATGCTATATTGTTGATGAGCTTTGGTTTGCTGTTTGCTTTAATGGGTAAAAGGGTACAAACCTATTACATGGGTGATAGGTGAGCAGCCAGGTCACCAAATTGTCACAGCCAGTGTGTCTTTCTTATTCCATTGGAATTTTTGAACCAGATAGAGTCCATGATCCACAGTACAAAGTGCCACACATAAGAGACGATCACAACTTCTTAACTTTACCTCTTCCATCTTAGAATTTGACTTTTCAAAATTAACCTGTTTTAAGATCAGAAATTGTGTCAACCACTCCTCTGCATGTGGGAATCATATCTGAAAATTAAATCCTAAAGTGTGATCCATCTGTTTGCACCGTCAGACTCAGCCCCAGGAACTCCTAAGCAGTTGTTGTTGTTGCTGCTTTTTAATAGGGTAGGACAGTAATGCACAGCCCTCCAGAAGTGTTCTGATCTTATATTGTTATTCACACACTTGACCTCAGGTTAACATTGAAAACCCATCTGAGGCCCAACTGAATTACAGTGCCCTTCATAAAGAGAAAAAAAAAACCTTCTAAAGCTAAAGTGCTGGAAATTGTTCAGTAATCAGTGAATGGCTCCAGTATAAACTTTAGTAGCCTAGTGAGAGTTGAGGGGGAAAGAAGCCTTTTTGACTTCTAATGTAGCACAGTATTTGTTCTTGTCTCCTGAAGTCTAGTTATTGAGTGCTGAATCATGTGACAAAGAGACCTGTGTTGCATTGTATTAGAAATACAAAGATAGATCATTTTCTTTCCCCAAAAGATTGGTAATTATTAACTCAATAAAAAGCAAGGCTTTTTCCCATCACCTATAGGAGTGAGCAGCAGATAATCCACTGTCAGGGCATTTCTAATTTTGACTACTGTGGGTATTTCTCAGATAAGTGAAGAAAGGTAGTGAAACTGTGCATTGATACAAACCAGACAATGAGCCTCTGGACCTACTGTAGGTGCTGATAATACAGACCCAATGCCATTCAATGTCTAAGTCATTTCAAACAACCATTGAGATTTGGGTTTAGGCTGCCCTGAGCTGAACGCTAATATAGCACGAGGTACTGAACTACTCTCTTGTCTCATTCACTTCATACAAAGCAATGTGAGGGTGGCTGCAGATGACAAGTTGGCACTATGATTCCTCTTCTGTTCTTTCAAAATACCAGGTTGCATGCTGAGAGACAACCAGCTCTACCTTTTGGAAACCAGAAGGTTTGATTTCTTACTGGCTGTAGTGGACCTCTAGAGATAGTTCTGTAACCCACAAAAAAAGCGCCACAAGCAACAAACCAACCCCCAAAATGCTGATTTTTGTTGCAAATATGCACAGAACAACAACAACAAAAAGATATTTCACATTGGAATTGGACTATTTCTGATAAATTTAACTTTAAGAAGGAAGTTGAAATGAAAGGCTGCCTTCATCATTAGAGAACTGCATGGTACAAGCTGCCCTGTCTTAATCACAGCTGTCATCAGAAAAGGAAATAGATTTTTAGGGTCCAGATAGGATTTCTCTTTGGAAATGTCAGGAGTGATTGATGTAAGACACAAGTAAAAAACTACTCACTAAATGTGTGTTGTCTACACTTTTGAGTCCTGCCCCTCCCCTCCCCCCCCACCCGATATGGTGTTGTCATGATTTTTAACAAGTCACAGGAAGAGTTAAGCTGTGTTTTCTGAATAAATTAGTACAGTCACAAAATGACACTTTCCTGACCTTTGCAAAAGGTGGAGAGTATAACGGTAAGACATACAGGGCTGTTAAACAATGTTGGGTTTTTTTAACCACTCTGACAAAAGGTGCAAGCTCTTTAAAACAGTTTCCTAATGCACTTCAGCAAGATAGCTAACTGACTGTCATAAGATGACATGCGTAACACAGAGATCTTGCTACACATTTTGATGCAAAGGAACACCCTGTTAGTTGAAAATCATTGCTAACTGGATTCAGATGTTAGAGATGAAGTACACGGAGCACTATACATTTGGTAAAGCTTAAAGATGCTTTAAAAAAAAAAAAAGATCATAAATCTTTAGCTGTGGCCTTTTATCAGCTCCTAATTTGTCATGGTATTTTAATTATTTTCAGTGTAAAAATTTTAATCCATATGTTAGGGGAGATGAAACTTATTTCTTGCTCCTTCTTGTGAAATACAGTTCTAAAAAGCTATCAGGCCTGTGTGCACATGGATGTTTTAAAGGCTTACAATGGGCCATTACAAAGTTCTCTCAGGTCCATATTAAGCACACATTTTACTCATGCTGACTGTGGAAGTAAAAAAACCTTAAAAGTGATTTAAATTTGTTTGAGTGGCTCCAGTTTGGATGGGATGTAACTTTCGGAAGACTGGTGTTTTTTCATTGCTATAAGAAGTTGCATTTTAGTTGTTTCAAGTGAGGTATTCAAAAAGAAATGTATACATTTTGTGGCTTTTAAACATAAATAGCAAACCTGATCTCTTATGTGGTGAGACACTGCTTTCCTTTTTTTTCTTTTTTTTCTCATGATTGTTGCCCTTTTAATCACCTTATTTTCAGGACTTATATGTGTGACTGCTGAGACATACACAAAATATGATCAAATTGGTACATGAAGCTAAGGGAAGCAATAAGGTATTCTCAGTACTGCATGACTGCAGTTAAGTCATTTTGAAATCAATAATCCCTTCGCAATTCACTGTGCCACTTGACTGGACATACAGATGCAGATGCCCTTGTAAATGAGTTTACATCTCACTGTGCTTGTAGCCATATAATCTTTCTTCCCTTCTCATGTCTATCCCATTTTTCCTTGCTTCCGTTATGCATATGAAACTCAAATTAAGATTGCATGTAAAGTTGACTAGCTATTCCAGGTTATTTATTAGAAATGAAACTATATAAGCATACAATATATGGTTTGCTTAAAATTGATTTACCTAACTCTTTCCATAGTCCCAGGCAAATACAATTGCTGTACAGCAGAGAATTGCATAGCTCAGGAAAAGAAATAGAAACAGCACTAAGTATCAATAGATAATTTGCAGCTAGTTTATGGGGAACCTCAATCTGGTAATAAAGAAATAGAAAAAAATAGTCACAATAACCTAATTTAAAATTGTCATTAGTTACAATAAGTAAAGGTTTTAAGATGAAGATTATATGCATTTTGAATGTGATCTCAACATTGTTTGGTCACAAAGCTGGAAAAGCTTTGGGTGATTTTTGTTACCTTCACTGGTCCAGCCATGCCCTTTTGTAGCCCAGACTGCCCACCTGTCTCTATCCTACCTGCCTACATGGTGGCATCAGGGCACTTTATATTAGGGAAAAGGAAATCTGTAGTGTCTTAGCACTGATGGTTCCACAATCACAGGGTAAATTCACCCTATGGCCTGTGTAGTGGAAGTGTGAAGCATGAACCATAATGAATGACATGGTTTAGCAAGCTTCCTAAACTGATTTCTGAGTCCATGATATCACCATCATCAGCAGCAGCATGCATCATAACACTCAGGTCTCTGACAAACCAGACATGACCTGGCCTGGCCCAGAAGTTTCTATGGCTGGTTTTGGCTTCAGGTCTGAAGTTCTTCCCCTTTTACAAGGAATGGCAGCTAAAGCAGATGGTCTGTAGCATGGTGGGTTTATGACAAAGACTTTGGGTTCTTGCATTGAAGTCTGAGATCTTGCCTTTTGCTGAAAGATTTTAAGAGATGGCATACAGGGTCAGGCATGTGAAATAATCTTTTTTTTTTGGCAGCCAGCTGCTTAAGAGGAGAAAGCACAATAGGGCAGCTGGGTAATAATCCCAATAAAGTGCCTTCCATAGTCTCAGTATGGATTAGTTTCAATTTTGCATCGTGCCTTGCTCTTTACATATTTAATTTATGCATGTATATATATATATATGTATGCATGTATGTATTTAAAATCCATATACACACAGATGTGGAACAATATCACTTGGTGCATTTGTTCACCCTGAAAATGTCCAGTCTTTTTGGAATCCTGCCCAGCCCCTGGGGCCACAGTGACCTTGTGGTAATCAGTTCCTCAGGCAAAGAGTGTGCTGTGGTCACAACCTATCATTTTTGATGAATGTTCCCCTGGTTCTTTATCAATGTTAGGAATTATATGCTTACGCCAAGACTGGGACAAAATCCATACAATACTTATGGAAACCAGGCTGTAAAGAAGACAGATAACTGGCAGAGGTGGAAAGAGGAAGAAAAATGTCTGTGCTCATTATAGTTACTAACCTGCTCTAAGCAGGATAAGACTTATTAAATAGGCTTTCCTCAGGGCCCTCTATGCCAAAAGCTCAGAAGCTTTGTTTCCACATTTACTTTAGGTAGCACAACATTTCTCCTCTGCTTCGATGATGTGGGGTAAACAGGCCACAGAAAAAATTCACACAACACCCTGTTTGCTCTTGTGAATGATCCAAAACGTGGTAGTGGGCATTCTCATCCAAAGA
The DNA here is from genome assembly GCA_025447755.1 of Corythornis vintsioides. Classification (NCBI taxonomy): domain Eukaryota; kingdom Metazoa; phylum Chordata; class Aves; order Coraciiformes; family Alcedinidae; genus Corythornis; species Corythornis vintsioides. The sequence goes on from JAOEGS010003493.1 coordinate 27,700, forward strand.
TGCTTTATTTTATTGTTAGATACTGTTTTGCATTTTCTGTAGTAGCAATAGGTTTGTATTACAATAAGTTGGCATGACACAGTGTGAAAAATCAGATGCTGCTTCATGCAGACTGAGAAAGTCACACACATTTTCTAAATCTTTCATAAGAATTCCAGTCTGGGAAGGAATCTACCAAACATCTTGTTTTGTTTTGCATTAAAAATACCCCTCTCATTATTTGTTTGACAAAAGACAAGAGGAAGATCTACTGTGTACATTGATAAGCCACACTTTTTTTCTCAACCTGCAGAGATTTATGTGTTCACCTAAGTCTTTCACTAAATCCCCCACTGTTGAGTTGGAATCTCTCCATGTCACTTAGAAAAAACATCCCTAGTCATCATGTTAAATCCTATTATCCAATCCTAAGGCTCAAATAATTTTTTTATTTCCTGCCACACACTGATAAAAAATTACTGTTCCTGCTGTAACTTGTTCTAGATGGCTGTTATGGCCAATCTAACATTTGTGTTGTGTCTGGTTGCATGGGCATTACTCAGTCTGGCACAGTGCAAGAAACCCCACATTCTATGGAAAATTTGAAAGAAAGAACACAGAAGAACCAGAAATCCTGCACTCCAATAAGAAAAAAAAAAATAAAATAAAAAATGAAACAGACCTAGGGAGAAAAGTCTGATTTCATGCTTATATTTCAACATTCTGGAATTTGCTTCTTCCTCCAGAAGTGTGCCAAAATTCTTTTTCCTGCATGAATGAGCACATGCATCCTTCTCCCTTACTCTGGTTTTCATCCCTTCCATCTGCTTTTTTCTTTCTCTATTTCTAATCAGAATTAACAAGTGAGACCTCAATAACCTTCTAGTAAAAAAAAAATTAAAATTACTCTGTTTCAATAAAATTAATTTGTTCTGGCAAAACAGTAGATTTCGGATGCAAGTATTTTCCGTTAATTCCTATCAACTATGGGGAAAAAAAATATACACAAGAGACTAAAAGTGAATCAGAAATTTCAAACTATATCATCATCAGTGTCTTCTTCTAAAGACTATCCTAGATGTCACATACCTGAAAATTTCAGCTAGTGCTTTTGTGTTGAAATATCACAAAACAATGATTTAAAAAAACAAACCCTTCATTTATTTGTTTCTGCTGACCTACTAAAGATGTATATGATAGTGCTTTACTCTTCAGAGAGTTAAAAATCTTTGTGTATATCTCTGCTGGTGCATATGTGTCTGTATATATGACTGAAATGAGCAGACTTGCTTGACTTTATGAACTAGATGCCAGACCACATCTGAAGAACTGCTGAGCTTGCAAAGTGCAGTACCACACTCCTCCTTCCTTTCTCTCTCTCTCTCTCAGTGTTGATAGTTCTGGCCTTTCAATATTTTTAACCATTTCATGGTTAAAAGTTCAGAGATCAAAACAGATTTTCCATATGTACAAGTAGTTTGTGCTCTGTGACTGAAGTGTATTTACTGGACTCCAAAGAGGAATTAAGTATCTTTCTTGACTAAGTTTACATTATATGGTCAACATTTTGAAATGTTCAAATTGAGACTCAGGTCTACAAAAGTTCTCAGCATCAGCAAGTATAGATGTTCAGAAAATCTGGCTACAGACAAAGCCAGAACAGAAGTTTTTGGATGCTTAGCATGCTTGAAAAAAAAACAACTTATCCTTTTACAAGTGCTTAAGAGTTCCTGCAAAATATGGCCTTAGCTGTACGTGTTGAGAAATTTGAATTATGACCTTGCATTACTCTTTGCCTACACCTCAGACACATTACTGCTGTCACTGGTGTTGCTCTCAGTTAGTTAGTGTTAAGATTTAGTTACCAAGAATAAAATTAAGATGGTTTTATTTTGGAGGTATTTTTCTTGATATGTCACATAAGTAGCAAAAGTCTTGATTTTTCCAAATTTGCACAGTTCTTGTCAGTCAGTGTCTGCCCTACTAGTCCAGGAGAGCATCCTGATTTTCTGAGTGTGTCATCTGGCAACACTGGTTAATGTCTTTGTGTGAATCTGAGGAAAGAATGTGCTTGTTCAAAGGAAGGCTTTGGCTCTATCAGAAGCAGGCTATGTGCTAAAGATTTGTTATTCCATAACAAAGGGGGGCTTCTGATTTACAGATACAGCTCACACTGATGTCAAGGAAAGCCACGCATAGAGTTCGTGTGGAAAGAGGCCCTTTGCCTCTAACTCATCTCAGGACTTGCCTTATTTCAACACAGCACATAGAGCTGAACGAGATTGGGATGGATTTTTAAAGATGTTGGCTGCAGATCCACACTGACAAGAGGTGAGAAAATCCTTGCATTTCCACGGACAAGTCGAAAACCTGCCTGAGCAAACTGCCAGTTCAACTGTTTGTAAAGCAGCCACAGACCAGGGAATTGCTGCACACAACTGAGTGTCAAATGCTTGCCTGGCGTGTTTTGGCATAAGTTCATTTACTTCAGCAGAGGATGCTGATTTTCATCAGCTAAAGACCCAGTTTTAAAGTGCACATAACTATTTTGAAGCCCTGTCCTCAACATTCACAGGTTTGGGATCTGTTTTAGTTTTTTGGTTTGGTTTGGGGTTGGGTTTTTTTTCTGTTTTCTCTGAGATAACAGTTTGATTTTACTGGCTTATTCCTACATTGTTTTTTGTCTTCTTGAAGAATATAGGCATGATGAAAATGTTAGGGCTGGGGCAAAGAAAATTATGTTAAAGTGTTATTTCAGAAGACAAGCATCACAATTCTGCACTGGGATGTACAAAGTTTTATTAAAATAGCCAGTTTACATACTAAACAAAGCATGACCTTTTCTGCCTTTAAATGTGTTCCTTTTAATCTTTTTTTATACTTCTACTCAGTGCATTCAGACTAGTAAATAGTGGTCACAGAGTTGTATTACTATTAAATTGAATAAGGAAAACTGGAAATATTCTCAAGAAGGCAGACAGCAGGGAGATGAGAAAAAAAAAAAGTGAGAGTGCAACCAGTTCTCTAAATTCTGGTTTGGAGACCAGAGTAGAATTTTCCCTGAGCCAAAAATAATGCTAGTGTTTGCCTCTACAGTAATCCCCTAGGTAGGCAGGATGAAGCAGGCTGTGCCATACAGGACACTCTAGCTCCATGTCCAACAATGATGAGGTGGAAGTTTGTTTATATAGTTGATTATAGTTATTTGGTGGAAAAACTGCAGGAATCCTGGTTTCATGCAGCTCCTTGAGGGATATCTGAGGTGGAAGCTTCCTACAAAACTCCATTTCCACCTGATACTGATAGAGAATATGAGAATGCATGAGAATAACAGATTGGAAGAGACACTTTGCCATCATTTCACATTCAGAGAAGATTCCTCCATGGCAGCTCTGAACTATGTCCAGTGTTGTCACTGTGCATCTGGCAGGGCTATAACACCTAACTTCTGGGATGGAGACAGCTTAGCCTTTTCACTGCAGGGCTCTGTGCACATTAGTGAAGTTCTCAGCCAATCCTCCTTCCCTGAAAGACAGTTGTCTCCTTCCCCTGAGCTACTCTAGAGTTCCTCTCAGCTTGGCTTTCTAAAACATGAAATATACTTCTTAAAAAGACTTAGGTGTTTGGTCTGTAGGGTCTGGAAGGCTAGAATGTTCTTTGTTGGCAGTCCAGCACTGCTCACAAACACTACACTCTCAGGATTGTTGAAGACCAGAGCGGTCACCATATAATTGAAAACAGTGTCTCTTAGACTGAGCTGAGGGGTTTTTTTCCATATTAAATCACTGCTAAATTAGTTGTGTTGTTGCTGAGCAGGGAATTAAGACTAAAGTTTTCAAAGTCCCCAGCATTAAGTTACCAGTCACTGTCCTGAACTGTCATTTTAGTTATGCAATGAAATAGTCTCCATGAGAGCATTTGAAAAGAAAAACTGGAATATGCATTTCCACAAACCATTTCACATCCATTCTTTGTTAGAGAAGGCTGAAGGAAAAAAAAAGAACTTTGGCAAAATGTTAGATTAATGTTTCAGATGGAACTACAAGACAAATCATGAGACAATTTGTGGGGCTGGTCTGTCCACTGAGCTTGCTTAAGCTGTACAATGGAGGTTGAAGTGAACACCTATTGGTTTCCTAAATCCCAGTCTGTATACTTGCAGGATGTATTCTGTTGTAAGCAATTCCATTTCATCTTTAATTTTCTCTGGTGGTTGCAAATGGGAGGATCATTCACCCTCTTGACATAAACTGTTATGTTTTTGTGTGTTTCTCAATAGCTGCCATATTAACAGAAATGGATGTATTCTAGCAGGAGGTAGAATTCTTTAGCCACATATGTGTATTCATTTTGCTCATATATTATATTACATTCTAATTTAAAGTGTTTGTCATTAATTTACTAATAAATTATTTTTCTTATTTCAGACTGAGAGGAGAGATACCATTTTATAAGCACTGAAACTAGACAGGCATCCTGAATATTTCTTTGACATATTTTTCTGTATTTCTAAGTTGTTTTATCAGTCATTAAAGCTCAGCTTGCAGTACTTAACAATCTTGGCCTTGATCCTATAAGCATGCATATGCCTTGCTTTATGCATATAAGCACTCCCATTGAAATCAATATTCATCCACATTACTTTAAGTACATGCATAAGTGTTTGCAGGATTGAGACTGCCATTTTTTTTTATTTTATTTTATTTTTTTTTTTGTATTCATACTATTTTCTGCCTGGTGTCTATTGTATTCTTTTGAGTAAATGATTTGTAGACTGAATAGAGCCCTTCAGATCTCATTACTCACTGAATGATACAATTCCTCATATAGTGCCAGGAACCACTCAAGGCTTTTCAGTTATGGAGGCAGCATTCACTTCCACTTTTCCAAGGCTTCCCCCAAGAGCAAAATTGAATTTTGTGATAATGATACAGAATATTCAAGAAGTGTGTACAGGGAGGTGTTGAAGACTGCGGGAGGCCAAGAAGGGAAAGGTAGATGAGGAATCAGAAAGGCCAGGGCAGGTTTTGGAAAGTAGACCCTTCCAGCACCAATCTCTTCCAATTAATATTTTGTATTTGGGTCATGATGGGTGACTTAAAAGTTGGATGGAGTAGAGGATTTTATGCCTTTTATTAGATCTTGTCTGTCAAGGTATTTAATCTGTTATTTTTCAAAGCCATTAATTATCTAAGAAATATGTTTATGTTAATTCATAGCAATTATAAAAATTCCTCATTTTACAAAAAAAATTTTAAAAGTCAAATTTGTTTTCTGCCATTTGTGATGTTTACATTTCCACATTCCATAATGAAAAAGGGATCAATTATTTTTTCTATTGTTTACAGACAATTTATCTCTCAAGTTTTCATGTACCATCACGGGAATCTTTGGCCTACTATTGTGGTAAGACATTTTTGTCTCTTATTTAACTTTTTGTAGATGCCCTTAAAAGTAACAAATGGAAACTTTTTCTGTTTGTGGTGTTAAAATTGTGTTTATAAAAATTAAGTACTATGGCTTACTTTTCTCTGGAAATATTACTGTAAATTTGAAGCATTATGACATTTTAAGTTTGTTCAGAAACTTACAACTTGTCACGTCCTTCATTATTTTACTGCTTTTTAATTTGGTTCTCCAGTTTTTTCAGTACATGAGTACAGATGTTAATTTATTATTTCCTCCTTCATCTGTACATATATCAGTATCCCAGCATTTAAAAACTGAAGAGCTATTCCTGAAAAGCATGTGTTTTTTCCACCTGTGATAGTTTTTCTAAAAGAAATAAGTTATATCTCCCTAAAAACTTTGTTTCTCTTAAACCTAGAACTGTGTGGCTACAACAAGGCTACAACATTAACCATGAAGGCATTGATCATATCTGACAGAATTTTCCCTTCTATAATAAGCAACATTTCTCATAATAAGACATAAAAACAGAACACGAATTGACATGACACAAAATATCAGTGAGTACAAACTCAGATTTTAATTTTTGGGCCTTTAGGGGCTATGTTAATTTTTTGCACCATTAAGTAGTTTCCAGATTTAATCTCCATTTTGTTCTGAGGCAAAACCACAACAGAAGCAATACAATGTAGTACAGCCTGCAATGGTGGAAGGGCTCAAGCACCACAGCCATTTTGTCCTCCTACAGAGAGCACTGGATGTTGCAGGAGCTTCTCCATCCTCTGAATCACCAACATCTGGCCTTTCCAGAGATTCTCAACAATAGGCAGTGGGGGCAGAGAATATCTGCTGGTTGAAAGTGGAATTTGGCTTCAATTAAGAGAGAGAGGGAGAGGAGGGGGACATTGGTTTTATGAGTTATACAGTCTTTAATTTACAGGCTTGTATAATACATACGACCACTAAATCCCTGGAGTTAGCTCAAGCTCCAGGACTCTCTCTTTTCCACTCTCATGTAACCACCAATACTATTTTAGTTCAAGTGCAAATGTATAATGTTGGGTTTTTTTTCAATTTTCCTTGAGGGAGTTAAAGAGAAGGAGGAGTGTGGTGGGAAAGTATTCATTACTCCTGTGTACTGGCCTCTAAATGCATTAAAAAACTTTTATTGCCTTGGAAAGTGTTAGTCAGACCGATCTGCATTTACATTAGATAGATAGGTAGGTAGATAGATAGATAGATAGATAGATAGATAGATAGATAGATAGATAGATAGATAGATAGAT
>JAOEGS010003493.1:35425-47274 GCA_025447755.1 Corythornis vintsioides
GGTAGGTAGATAGATAGATAGATAGATAGATAGATAGATAGATAGATAGATAGATAGATAGATAGATAGATAGATAGGAACTTCTAAGGGGAAGTGATGGTCAGAAGATTCCATGTGGTCACAATAAGCCTTTATCAGGTCAGGCATTATTTCCCCTTTGGAAATGCATGTTTGCTTCAAATAACCTCCTTGTCCTTAATGTGGTTTTCTTCTCCTTAATATGTTTGGAAATGGCTTCCAGAATTTTTTTTTCACCATAAGACTGAGGTGAGGCCAGTAATTCTGTTTGCCTTTCTGCAAGCCAGGAGTGACATCTATCTTCCTGCAGTACTCAGGAACCTTTCCTCATCACCTTGACCTTTCAAAGACAGTAGAGAGCAACCTCACAGTGACATTTACCAGCTCTCTCAGCTATATACTATCAAATCTGACAGACTTGTGTATGTCTAATTTGTTTAAATATTGGGTAACCTGATCCTCTTCCACTGAGGGTAAGTATTCCTTACTCCAGACTTTCTTACTGTTCTCAGGACTCTGGGATTCCTGAAGGTATGTCTTATTGATTAAGAATACACTTAATACTTTGTCTGCTTCTGCAGCCTTCATCAGCAGGTTCTTTTTCTCATTCAGCAGTGGACTCACATTCTCTGGGCTTCCTTCTGCAGATGATATACTTGTAGAATCCCTTTGTATTGCCCTTCATATCACTTGCTAGATTCAATTGCAGATGGACTTTGGTTTTCTTAGTTGGTTACCTGCACACTGGGACAGTGTCTATCTTCCTTCTGAGTCACTCATTCCTGCTTTCACCTCCTGTATGCTTCATTTTTATCTCTCAAGATTTTTTTCTTGAGCTTCCCATTCATCCAGCTCCCTGTCACCTCCTGTACATAGGGATGGACTATTCCTGAATTTGGAGGAGGTGATCCTTGAACTAGCTCTGCTTGATCTTTTTTTCTCTCTAGGATTGCAGCTCATAAGGTTCTTCAAAGTAGGTCTCTGATCAGACCAAAAATCTGTTCTTCTGAAGTCCAGGGCTGTGATTCTCCTTTTTCTTGTTCTCTTTACTTGGAATCCACCCAAGTACCATCTCATGACCAGTGCAGCCTCCAGCTTTCACAACCCCATCTATTTCTTCCTTGTAAAAAACCCAAACCAATTCAAACAAAGGAGAAAAATAAAAGTTCTCAGGAAATCCTCCAAATTAAGTACATAAAGGTGATTCAGACTAGAGCATACAATTATTACTGAGGTATTGATAAGCATATATCACTGTACTGAGGTTGCTGCATGAGCTGATAGAACTGCTGAGTAGTCAAGTGGATAACCTGCGTTTAAATAACAGATACATAAATTCTGATATAACACTATAAGTAGATCTAAAACAAAAATTACAACTGGTGTGAAGTGAACTGTCTGGAAGCTGAGATTGTGAAAGCATATTGTATCAATTGACAGCTGGAAGAGAGACTTCAGTAATTTTTTATTTTTTTTTATTTTTTTACCATCATATTGTAAGGAAAGAACTCTTGATATTTAAAGAGACTGTCCTAATGTATGGCAGCAAGAGTGTTCAGGTTACATGAAGGAGAGAAAGGAAAAAATAATCTGATTTGGGTTTAGTTTCTTAGAAGGAAAACAGATTAAGTGGTTGGCCCTTTACAGTGATGAGTTGGAAAGCAGAAACAGTGTCTGCATCTCTCTTTAATTTAGCCACAATGGACAATTAAAAATCCCACAACAAATTGCTAGAAAAAAAAAAAAAGTTAAACCAACAAAGAATTATTAATTGTTTAAGACAGTCACTAATTTTATAAAAGGAAACCTTCATGTACTGAAGATGAATGAAGGGAAAAAATATTAAAGCATAAGATTACTTTTCTTGATCACCTGTTGTCAGCAATAACAGCAATGGCATGAATTGGTAGTATTGCTGTCTCAGGTTTTCCAGAAACTGGAAAACGGATGAAGATAATTTCATTGGTCCCTTTACAACACAAACTTCTCACTGGCTCCCCTGCACAGCTAACATTGAATTATGTGGTTGACTTGGCTGCCTGGTTGCTGAGAGTGCTGTCTATTTGTTGTTCTCCTGGAGAGGTTTTTATACTCTCTGTTGGAGAGCAATGTTCTACAGAAATCTGACATGGGATTCAAATATTAAACTCTTACTTGCTATCTAATGACAGCATAGTATTTATCTGCTCTATAAATCAATATATAACCTTTATGGATCATTGACATCCCAGTATGTACTGCTTGTTGCTTTTAGTTTCCAAAGATTTTATTCTTGTGTCTTAGGAATGCACAATCACATTAATAGTTCAAGTGGAAAACATAACTTGAGTAACATTATGTTTCTTGCTTACTTCAGCACAGTGATACTTGGACCTCAGTAGCATCACAAGCAGCATAGTCAAATCCTCATTATAATACTGAAAATGTTCAGTCAGAAATAATTAGAAAATAACCCCATGGCTATTATTTAATCATATATAAAAGCACATGAGTAAAATCACTTTGTAGTTGGTAATAGAATGCAGTTAATAAACCCCTCTGACTTGGTCATGTTTTCTTGTGCTGTAATACACAGTCTTATCCCAGATGCAATAAACTTTCTTGATTGAAAATTTATATGACCTTGTGACCTGTGAAATGATGGAAGGATGTTTGCCTGCTCATCCTGAAATATCTTTGTCTTTCTAGCAATTGTATTTATTAGATACTTGCTAAGTGTTTGCAGCTTGACTAGTAATTTTATGAATTTAGCATTTAATTCCTTCCCAAAGGCCTATTTGGACAAACTGGAAGATGGTTCATATTTGAGGACAATCTAACAGATCTTTTAAACCAGATGCAGCACATGCTTATGTGTTTGCAGACTTGCCTGTATGTGCAGATGAGAAAGTATTTTTGATGTAGTATCACCTGAAGGTAAATTAAAATATTATTCTCACCTAATTATACTCATTAAAAGTTAGGCAGGTGATCTCATTTAGTCCTGTTAGTCTTTTTCAAATGGCTATTAATCCCACTTCTGTTAGAAACATAGCAGACAGAGTTGCCATGTTCTCTGCAGGTGTCCATCTCTAAGTCAGGTTAGATAATTTATCTGCAGACAGTCAATGTGCTGTACTTCTGATATTTCTGGGGCTGTCCTGAGAGCAATGAATGCTGAATAACACATCTACCCCAAGAAAGCATGCAAGCAGTCAAAAATACTTTCTTCTTAATTTGAACAGCATTAGTTCTCAGAAACAGTGAACTCCCAGCTGAAATAAATAGCTAGCAAAGCAGCTGCTCTGATACTGTAGGTTCTGCTGTATTTGGTTTCATATATTGGTATTCTCCAACTTTATTTTCCCCTTTTCACAATCAGATTTTGCTAACTCCTTAGCAGCCAATAAACTAGCAGTACTTGAAGAAATTATTGTTTTAATAGTAAGAACTTTTTCCTCACAAGCCATCTAAGGAAAACAAATTGCACATGTATTTGTATTTGTCAAACCTTCTACACAATCATTACTTTATTAAGACTTCTGGCACACAGGTTTAAATTCATCTTTATCTTTCAGATAGGTAGGAGTAGGGGTTCTTTTATAGGAATGAAATTTGAGAGTCTGGAGTCAAGTAAGTGTGTTCTGACTTAACACAGACATTCACATAAGGGGAGAGCTTAATCATTACACCAGTCACAAGGGACCATTGGGCTCCCTTGCTGTCCTAAGAAAGACACCAAGCAGAGGACCCTGAGGACTCTGAGGAAGAGAAGCTGAATTAGCTTAGAGCTGAAATATAATGAGCAGGCATAGTCTCTGTAATTCTTTTTGCTGAAAATCTCACTGTTTTAGTGAATCAGACTGGTGTATTAGGTTCTATTAAAACTAATTGTCTACAAGATTCGTAGAGTAACATAATATTATTTTAACATTTTTGGCTCTAAGACTGTCCTTATACCTTTAAATATAAAGATTATTTCTTGGAAAAGTGATTAGAATATTAAAACTCTATAAAAGTAGGCATTAGCTGATGATCCTGTCATTATGTTGAGTACCCACGGATTCACCTCAGCACACCTAGTGATTTCACAAAGGCTATTATCTCATGGCTATATCCCCTTCTTCTGAGCTTATTACTTTAAATAAAAAATGTTAATGGTTTCTGAGAAACTCATGATGAGAAATGAAGGATTTCTTACACAAAGAAACATGCTTTCCAAATTTGAAAGCTTGCATTAAACTTTCCAGAAAATGCCTGAAATTCTCTGTTGGCCAATAATATTGCAAGGTGAACTCAGTCTTCTTTTATACTCAGGTGCCATTTGGATATGGTTTATTATTATTTATTAAATTACACAGCACCACATGTTATGCATAGCAATTACTTAAGAATGTGCATTATACTTTCACATACACAAGGAGAAAAGGATGAAATTACAGTCTGAATCATAAACAAGGTCAGACTGGATGATCTAAAAGCTCTTTTTGGCCTTAAAATCTGAGGTCACATATTGATCTCAGAATAATGGGTACATGGGTATAGGAAGTGATGGACATTTTAAAATGAATGAAGAGCAGGCAGAATGAAATGTAAATATTTCTCTGTACATATGACCCTGTGCTGAGCTAGTGAAGAGAGCTAAATGCTTTTGAATGATCCAGGAAGCAGAAGCAAAGGCAACAGGCTGAAGTAGGAAGCAGTGGGTGTTTAGATGGAGTTTAGGCTTTGGGTGCCAGTGCAAAACAGTTCCTAGCAGTAATCTGCATTTTTTTCAACCAGAGATGCTCCAAGACCCTTCTCTCTTGTTCTTTAATCCCTTAGGTCAGTGGAGGTTGGGATTCTTTACTCTCAGACTTTGAACTTGCATCCTTTTCTCTGTTTCAGGATCCTTTCAGAGGTGCAGAAATACTCTCTCATAGGTTCTTTACACACAATGCAAGCTAAAAGGAACACATAAGATTTGGGACCATGTTTTGCTTGGTAAAAGGCAATGCCAAACATTAACCCAACCTAGAACCATCACAACAGATGGAAAACAGAGGTGACTCAAGAGAGGGCATGACTGTTAGTGATATGCTGAGCTAATCCAGGGATCACCAGCCTTGAATAAATCATTCACAAGGTACCTGTCAATAAATTAAAACATTTTGACAAGAGAAGAAGTAATCAGACTGTAAATTTTACTGGAAGGTAATGAAAAGATGATAAACTGATAGAGATGGGGGGACCATTGACAGCATAACCAGTTCAGTGTATTTCATTCTTCTTTTTGATCACAAAACAGATGAAAAACAAAGACAACCCAAAGCAATCCACATGGACATATGGAGATGAAGTGTCAATGTGAACGACTGCTACAGTGAATCACACCACAAAAAAAGAGGTCCATAGGTGAGCTCATGGGTGCTGAGATACTATTATTTACTAAGGCTAAAAAAGAAGGGACAGAAGGCAGAGGTATTATATTTTGCAGATGATAAGCCTATGCAGGCCAGCAAGTATATCAGCCAGGGAGGTGGAGTAGAACTGGCACACACTGTGCACTAAGAATGATGCTGGCAAAGGCCTAACTGAGTGAAAGCCAGAGTGGTTCAATGTGCTGGGTTTTTTTTTATTGCTGCAGATAAAAAATCTGTTGAAAAAGTCATTAGAGAACTTCAGGGAACATGTCAATAAGATTTTCTGCTAGAATATTGAAATATGGCTATGTTTCACTGAAGAAAGAATAAATTAATAGCATTCATTATGTGTAAGAAAAAAACCCAAAACCTTAATATTAAGAAATGTTTTACATGCTTGAGGAATGGCTCTTGTTTTTGTACTTCTGAGAAGTTGCCTTTCTCTGAAAAGTGAGGTGAGATGAGTATAACATATCTTCCTCAGCAATGCAGCTCTTTTCCAGCTGACCTCTTTATAAAACTTATGTGTATCAATTTCTCTCCATTTGCCTTGCCAACATCATCCTGGATGTATGACAAATATGGACTATGCTGACTAATCTTTTGGCAAGTCTCCTCAAATAGAGAATCAATAAATTAATAAAATGGAGAGAGGGGGAAAAAATGAGGAAACTTGTCTTAAGCAAACATCTATCTCGGCAGCATTTAATAAAACAGTAAGATTTTTAGCACAGTGAGTGAGTGATCCCTTCACTTTAATGTGACCTCCTGCATGTGTGAGTGGAGTAACACTGCTCTTTATTTCAGTGCTCTCTGTCTACTCTCTGTTGTTCTAAAATCATAGCACTGTAGCTTGCAATTTGTAGACTTTAAAGATATGACTCTGGTGATGCAATGACTGCAACATCCAGCTCCCCTTTGAACAGGGTTCCTCCTCTGTGTCCTTTTCTTCAGTCTTATTTCCCTTCTTTGCATCCAAAGATCTTGCAGCATCCTCTGTTTAATCATGCAGTTTGGTACTTGTGCATGTCTCTCTACTCACAAAAAGCAGGAATTGAAATGTAGTATTCTAGTGTTTGTGATGAATTGATCTCATGATCTGGGAAGAGTGAGGGTGTCTTAGTCAGCTGGGACAAGAGTCTGGAACAAGGGCAAGTACTTTAACCAGAAATGATAGGCACTATAGTTACAGTGCAAAACAGAAGATATGGACTGGAATATTGTTTTACCTATTTCTCTCACATTTCTCCAAATTAATGAGTCTTACTGGTACAAATGTGTAGCCAGACAGGTCAAGGACTAGAGTGTTAGGATGTCATATTTGATGTCTCCTTCACTGCTGAAAGTGGTGGACAGCAGCACATGCCAGAGTCAGTTTTCATTCATTTGTAAAAATGTTTCTGACACATAGCTTGTGATCATTAGGCACTATAAGCACTTTAAAGGCATATCAGCATGGTATAACACTGTACCCTAAAGCAATACTCTAGGCATCTATTCACAGAGCTCTTGTGTTAGGTTTTACAGTTAAATTCTAGTTTCAGGAAGGAGTTGCACTGTGGAGCAGTAGGCTTGGAATCCTAGCAGGATTGGCTGCAGTATTTTGGAACACCATCCTAAAGATCTGGGAAGAAAGTGTTAGATCCACTCTATAAATTCTAATTATAAAGTTTAGTCTGGAGAAAAGAAGGCTCAAGTGAGACCTTGTTGCTTCTGCAACTCCCTGAAAGGAGGCTGTAGCAAGGGTTTGGTCTCCTCTCCCAAGTAACAAGTGACAAGATGAGGAAATGGCCTCAGGTTGTGCCAAAGAAGGTTTAGCTTGGACATTAGGAAAAATTTCTTCACCAAAAGTGTTGTAAAACATAAAATGGGCTGCCCAGGGGAGTCATGCAGTCACCATCCCTGGAAATATTTAAAAGATATATAGATGTAGTATTCAGGGACATGGTTTAACAGTGGTCTTGGCAGTGCTAAGCTAATAGTTGGACTTGATAATCTTAAAAGTATCTTATCAAAACAATTCTATGGTTCTATGGAGTGGCAGATGTTGGTTAAACACTGATCAAGCATAAGTGGAGTGCAGAAATTCTTACATGTAAGGGTCCACTGCTTCCATGAGGTGTGAGTGGTTAACCTGGATCCAGAAACATAGTAAATAAATCACAGCTGTGGTAGACACAGGAGCATTTTTTGTGCACCCTCACCCTTCAAGACAGGACAGAATTATTTTTGTCATACTTGCCTGAATGTGGGTTGTCAAATCTGTGCCTGTGCAAACTTCCTTGTGTTCATATTCTGAGAAACAACAGAACACTCTGAAAGGTTTCCTGGTGCAGTCTTTTCAATGTCTGCCTGCATCAAAGACTTTTTAAAACAGCATCAAGGAAGTCTGTGCCACTGAGTTGCTAAGAATACATGCAGACATGCTGTCTTTAAACAGTAAGCATTGCCACAAGACTTTATCACACATTTATGTAAGTCTATAAGTTTCTCTTCTGAAGGAGAGGATGTTAGTGTTAGAAAAGGGCAGGGAGGGCTGGTTACCAGTGAGAAACTTTGCTGTGGCTGAGCTAGTATTTCAAAGACATTTAGACTTCCTTGCAGAAGGGAACTTCTTAAATTGCTCAGTCCATCCATTAACACACATTTTTGTGTACAGATGACACATGAATAGCTGAAAGTCCTGCTGTACCCAGACCCAGAAGTTGGGTCTGGCAAATCTGTAAGCACAGTAAGGTGCTCAAAATATTCTCTGCTTGGGCAAGGCAAGGGAAGACACTGTACTTCAGTCAAGAAATGTAGACCATTTCTGTAAATTCAGACTCTCCACTTAAGTTCCTGCTGGGACTTCACAGAATACTTGGTTTCTTTCATGGTAGATTTATTTGAATGACCTTATTATGGAAAATGGGATTTTATATCTCAATGCCTATTACACTATTTTATTTTTTATTTGTTACAATGAAAACATTTCATTAAAGACCTTATTGAATAGCTAAGTGTGAATCTTGGGAATGAATAAAAGTCATTTATTGAATCAGCCTGCAGTGGAACTAAGAAAGCATGTAAAGCTGCAGAACTGTAAAATGCTCAGTACACTTGGAATTTCATTGCAAAATGCTATAAGACATAGCTAAAGTTCACTTCTAAAGTAAACTAAAGTAAAGGAAAGGACCAAGTTGTTCTGTTTAAAGACAACTCAATTTCAAGGCCAGCATTTATCTCTTTCCTGAGGAAAAATATTACCTACTAGATGGAGAGGAAGTCACTGCTACATCCCCTTTGTGACTATAAATTGCCATCCTCACACTGCTAGTCATGCTTGCAAGGCTTTAGGGGGTGGGCTTTTCAACTCCTGGACCTGGTTTGTCCCTGAGGGGAACCAGGGAGGCATGAGGATCTCTTTCCCTCAAAAAAGTGGATGGAGCCACTGGGACTTGTGCTGTCTGTATCACAGAAGTTCACAACATAATCTCTCTCAGCCCCACAGTTAATGAATTAAAATCATTCTGAAGCCTTCTCTTAATCTATAATCCAGTTCTTTCCTCTTTCCAAATTATTTAAAGCCAAAATGCAGATATAGGAAATTTAAATGTACTTATACACCAGGGATTTAAATTTGGGGTCCTTATTCGTGTACACTGTGGTGGTACTTCATCAGCTGAAGAGAGAGGAACAGATTCTGCTCCCTTCTACCTCACTGTAAATCCAAAGAACTCCAGTGTTTTCAGCATCATGCATTCTTGAATTACCCTGGCTTAGCTGACAGGAGTGTGGCTGACTGTGACTCCATAGATATATATACTGTTCATATGTTGAGTTTATTGTTGATTAAATATGCACACGAATGCAACAAGCCATCAGTCAAAGAAATCACATTTACTCTGCTGCCAAGATATAAAGTAAAATCATGAGAAGAAAATGCATTCCTCTGATATATTGAATGATACAGTTTCAATAGAAAGCATTGCTCCACATTATTTTAATGTGATTAGTGCCTGTGAATGGCACTGAATTTACAGATTGGAATAGGATGTCCTCTGTTTACCAATTAAAAAGCAACAAAACACAACAGCTGGTATCCTCCACCCTGTTATACTACTCTTATTTGAGGATGGAGAGTCTCCTCTTACAAACCTCTTTCCTTTTCCATTCTGCTTATTCTGAGGACTGTTCCAACAAGAAAGCTGTAGTTACAATGGCTTTCCTGAGACATGAATATTGGCCCACTACCTTTCACATGACCTGGCCTGCTGTAGCAGCATTCAGGTGCTCTCAAGTTGTTTCAGGTCTGAGCCTGGGATGAGTTTGTCCCACCAAATACTGTTAAAAATACTTAAATACCTGGTTACCACCTAGGCATCAAAAGTCTCCTTCTTACTGACAGGAGTAACTCTTGGATATCCATATGCTATCAGGCTGTCCAAATAGAAAACCAATACTTGAAACATTTTATAAGAGAATTATCACACAGAATTTATAAATAGTCCTGTTTAGGTAAATCTTATCTGCTCTGCCAATTTTTTGTTACTAGATTCAGTCTCCTATGCATCTTTGGCATGTTGTAACATTTTGGTTTTAGAGATGTTGCTGTAAAGTCTAAATGAAAATATTAATAATAAAAACAATGACATGAATAGCCAAATATCAGCTCTGAGCATCACAGTAATCCATTGTTTTTCTGAGAACAGTTGAATACATTGCATTGAGTCATACATTAATAATGATGATGTTGTAGCACTTGGAGGTAGAAATGATTTAATGTGTATTTCTTGGTTATTCACAAATGTGTTGATTTTACATCATTTTGAGCACTTGTACAAAGTACTTAGAATTAATACTCAGCTGAATCTCTAAATTTGTGAAAATCTGGCCCTTTGTGGAGTTGGGTGCAAAGGTCAGCCTGCTCCTATACAAAATTTTTGTGAAGAGAAAGGGCAAATATTTCACAGATGTTCTCATAAAGATCTGTCTTTCATCTTTCTTCTTTGTACCTTTATTGGTACCTTGATTTTATTAGTTAATTTTTCTGTTCTTAGTGACGTGTAATATTTATGATATCTGCATTGACTCAGTAAAACTCTTCAGGGAATGAACTATCACATGCCATTTTTAAAGATGATAAAATCCAGCCACATACTAAGTTTAATACTGGGAATGAATGAGCACTGACTAATACAGTCCTTCAACATCCTCAGGTCTTAGTCTGAATGTTTCTCTGGACCACACTAATTATAATATGAAGTATTCATATCATTACTAAAACACAAAAGAAAAACCAAAAGAAAAAGAAAAACTACCTGAGGTTCACTTCTTTACTGTGCATTCCCTGGACTGCTGTCACACAAATGTTAATGAAACCTGAAAATGAAGTAGTAAGTGATGTCAGCAGTAGCACATTATCATTTTGTCTCATCTATTCATTGAAAGTGCAGAGCAGAAAACTTTAACTATCATCTTCAGCACAAAAAAATGAGAGTTCAGGGCATTGTCAAGGAGCTGTTCAGCTTTGGCTTTTAATTAAAGTAAACATCGTTAAAAACATTTCCATTAAAAGAGAAAGCTTTAACCTCCCATAACATTCTGACCACATTCAAATGAGGGTGCAACGCATGCTACCTCATGGAGAGAGAGCTTTGAGTATAAAATTTTGCCTGTATTGTGTCTGCCAATAAAAAATATTGTGATTTTTATTGCACAGTGCTCATTCATCATTGGAAAAAATGGAACGATGAGATCTTCCATACAAGTTCAGACATATGCCCTTGAGAGCTAAAGAATATCTTTTCAATGCAATTCCAAATATTCCAAACAGGAATGCAGAGCAAACAGAGGACACTATATAGCCATCATATTCACCTCAGTGAGTGAACATCATGCATCAGTGTAGCTTGATACTGTGATTTGCCACTTTGGGGCTGTGCTGCATAATCAGCAGCATCGGCGGCAGTTCTTCCTTAGGGTCCTGTCCAACTGGATTTGACATGGGAAGCATCTCCTTGATTTTATTTTATTTTTATAATACATATGCCACAAAATAATCTAACACAGAATTTACTTGAATATTTTCATGATACTTTTTGTAAACAATTTATATTTTGTTTTAACGAAGATTAGAGTGGGAAAAAAGGGAGCAGAGGGGACTCCATCACCACAGAATAGTAAGGAGAAGAGTGGGCAGTAATATGTTCTCCCTACACAGTTCTAGCATGCCACATACAAATTATTTGGCTTGCTTCTGGCAAACTTCTTATCAGATAAGTATTAGCTATTTTGGAATGACTGTTGCTTCAAGAGAGAAATAGTATTGGATAGAAAACCACTGAAAATAATTTACGGGATCAAAGATTAGAAGAATTAAATTTCAAGGTCTGGTTTGATTTTATGAGGCATAGTAACATGCTGTGGACTTCCTGAAAGGAGGATAGGAGGATACTTGGTACTTTCATT
>JAOEGS010003494.1:0-10609 GCA_025447755.1 Corythornis vintsioides
TTTCAAGAGGGGGTGGGTTGTGGCCCCCCCGCCGGGGGGGGGGGGGGGGAGGGGGGCCGCACCCCCCCGGGGGGGCCGCCGGCCGGCCGGGGGGGGGGGGGGGGGGGGGGGGGGGGGGGGGGGGGTTCTGGCTGCCTCTGGGCTTGCTTTGCTCAGTCCTGCTGGATCCTGGTCCCCACACCCCTTTCTCTGTCCCCTGCTCGCAGGCAGGGCTGGGAGCATCATCTCATCCACCAACAGGGACCCTCCTCACCCACAGCAGGGCAGCCACCATCTCTCTGTCCTGCCCAGTACAGATCATTTCCCAAAGCCTGAGGCAGATCTCAGTGTGAGGGGTTTTTTTTTGTTGTTTATTAAGCCCATCTGTGCTTGTCTCACTGACTTGCTCCCTCCCTCCATGTGATGGGGATGGGTCCCCAGGGCTGGTCACAGCTGAGCTCCCCTGGAGGATCGAGGCTGGGGCCAGGGCTGCTGCTGAGGGTGTTGCACAGGGCTGATGGCTTTTTAATTAACCCAACCCAGTAGAGAGCTGGGCAGCAGAGGAGAGGAAGAGATAAGGTTGTAAAATGCATGTTAATATTATGTTCTTTAGCTTGTGAGAGTGGTGCCTTGCTGGGCTTTCTGTTCTCTCTGTGGGGTAACACCCTGAGCACCCAGCTCTGGGCAGGGCTGGGTTGGAGATCCCCAGGACTTTGTCAGCACTGGTCTGTGCTGGGAGCTGGTGCATTTCTGTTTGGGATGGGAACTAGTTCTTCTCCCAGTCAGGGTGGAATGGGTCAGATGCTGAGGCTGAAGCTGCCCAAACCTTGGTCTGTGAAGAAGCTTCAAAGTCCTCGTGCTGCTTTGGTCTGTGGTAGCACGTGGAGGACCTCAGCAGGCTTAAAGCCACATCATGCCCTCAGCCAGCTTGGAGACAGCTCTTTGCCTTCACTTAGCCAATATTTATTCCTTTTCTGCACGAGATCAAGGCTGTGTTCCCTTTCTTCCTGGCAGAGGAGCCCAGGGCTGGCTGCAGGAGGGGTTTGCCTCAGCCTGGCTTTGGCTGGGACCTGCTCCCACCCCTGCAGAACATCCCAGGGGAGTGGGTGGTTTTCTCCTTTTTTTTTTTTTTTTTTTTTCTCTGCTGCTGATCCCCTTGGAGGGGCTGTGGTGGCTGCACTAACCCCTCAGCACATGGGGGTCGTTTGCTGCCTTAGACTTTTGAGGCAAGAAAACCCCTCTTGGTGCAAACTGTGGAGGGGAAACACGCCCCTCATTCCTCGCTCCATCGAGGAGGGGGTTCTGCTGGCTCTGCTGGGTGCTGATGGCCCTGGGTGGGTTCTGTTGGTGCCTCCATGGCTCTCACCACTCGCCTCCTTGTCCCCCAGGTCATGCTGGCTGCTTCCTACTGGTCCCTGCTGGCCCCAGCAATCGACATGGCCGAGGAGTCCGGCAGCTTCGGAGCCTTTGCCTTCCTCCCTGTGGCCGTGGGCTTTGCTCTGGGAGCAGCTTTTGTCTACTGTGCTGACCTGCTCCTCCCAGCACTGGTAAGTGGGTGTCCCTGGGTTGGCTGGGGTGTGTGAGGGGGGGTTCTGCTCTTCCTTCAGCTGTCAGAAGCTGAGTACAGAGTGGTTTCTGTCATGGATTTAATGAAATCATGTTTTCTCCAAGACCCTGCCTGTGCTGAATGCAGCTTCAGGCTTTTCTGCACTTGCCTTTTTTTTTTTTTCCTTTCCCCCCTTTTTTATTTTATTCCTTTTCTTCACGCTCCTGCTTTTGTTCTTTTCACTGGCAACACTTTGCAAACAGCTCAGGTGTGACCTTCTGTCTCAGCCCAGGGGTTTAATTTGCAGAGCTGCCAACCCTCTTAAGCATTGCAGAATTGAATGAGCCATCCTACCGTCAGGAAAAATAAAGAAAGAATTTGGAAGCCGTTGGATTTTTCCAGCTGAAAACACAAGAATGGCTTAGTCAGTAAAGATGCTTTTAAAGAGGTTTTTTATTTTTATTTTTTTTCATTTTCTTTTTATTATTTATTTTAGTGGGAGGGGGATTACCTGTGGTTCTAAGGGGGGTTTGAGGAGCAGTCACAGCTGCTCAGGGGGAAACTTCAGCATCCCTCTGCCCCACTCCCTTGCTTTTTGAGCCTCTCGTGCCAGGTTCACTCAAACACATCCTTGACTAGGAAGAAATTCTTCTCCATGTCAGGGTGCTGGGCTCTCCATCCAAATGGTGCAGCAGAAACAGACAAAACACGAGTGGTGTCACTCAGCTGAGACCCTGGCGCTGCTCTGGGCTCCTTGGCTCTTCCTGGCTCTTCCTGGGCTTCCCACACCCTTTGCAGGGTGTCACGGGGGGTGCCATGGAGCAGCCAGAGCCTTTGGAAGCTGGTTGCCATCAGATCCAGCTTTTTCCCTCTGCTAACCTGAGGTGTCTCTCTGCCTTGGCCATGGCAGCGCTCGCCCGTGTTAGGAGGTGCCAGAGGTGTTTGATCAGCTGCCCGAGGCTGGTGTTTCCCAACAGGGTGGCTAAACAGTCACACCACAAAGTCCCCTTCTCCTGCTGGCCACAGCCCCTCTCTGCTGGGTTTTGAAACAGGGGGAAGAGCATCCAGGGGAGGAAGTTCTTGCATCACAGAGCTGGGCGCGGCGGTGGTGAGGGTGGGCAGGGTGGTGAGGGACATCAGGAGGGTGGTGAGGGACATCAGGAGACAGGCAGGGTGGTGAGGGACATTAGGAGACAGGCAGGGTGGTGAGTGTGATGATCTTGTCAGGAGCAATCCATGCTATACATGAAATTGGCAGTTATGTCTTGCTTTATGGATTTCAAGGTGGGCGAGGAGCTGTTGCCTCATGTCTCCCTGGTGACACGTGTGAGCACAGAGCTGGAGGAGGGGTTTGCAGCTTTGCACCCCAAGATTGATTCTGTTGGTGGGCTTTTCCCTGCAAAAAAGGGGTGTCCCTGAGCTGGGCTGTCTCCTCTGGCTGCAGAGTGGGTAGGAATCACCGTGCTGGAGCTTGTGCAGAAAATGCAAAATGCTTCTTGTCCTTCCCCCTGGGTGACTGGGGCAGGGTGGGGAGAGCTGGTGGTGGTTCCTGGGGCTGGTCAGAGACCAGAGTGGGCAGGGGTTGGGACTTTGGGGATGCTTTAGGAGGAGTGTGGGGTACACAGAGACCTGAGGGGGTGCTGTGGAAGGAACACGGGTGGGGGTTGAAGCCAAACCTGTTGAAATGGAAAATCAGCAAGTGCCAGGTCAGTCCTGAGCTGGGGAATTTGGCTCAAGATGCATCTCCTTTCACTCCGAGCTTGGACTTCTCTCTTGGTGCTGTTCAGACAAGGGTTAAGCTGCTGCACTTCAGTTCCCATATCTGTTAAAATCTCTGGGTTGTTTTATTTTCCCCTCCTTACTTGAGTCGTGCAGGGAAGGGATGCTGGAGAGACTGTGGGTCACGCTGGCCCTGGGAGGGCAGGATGAGGGATCTGTTTTTAGCAGGCTGCTCTTTGCACAGAGAACTCTCCTTCTGCCTGCTGCTCCCCCATAAATGGTTTGCTGGATAGAAACAGGTAGTAAAAGCTTTTCATGACTCCTTATCACCCCAACCCTGCTCCTCGGGGAGGGGCTGAGGCTCTGCTCCTGCTGCAGCCCCAGCAGGAGCTCGTGGTGGCACCTGTTTGCTCAGTGGCTGAGCTGGGGCTGGTGGGAGAGTGAAACCTCCAAGACCAACTGGTTAATGGTGCTGAACAGCCCTTAAATTCCTTACAAAAGACAGATCTAATTTATTACATCTTTTATCTTCCACCGTTTTTCCCCCTGTGAAGTCTTTAAGGTGCTTGTTCATCCTTGCAGCTGGGTTTATGGAGGAGGAGATGCTGTCCTGGGAGTGCTTGGAGGGGCTGGGGGAGGGAGACCCTTGCAGAAATGGACCTCAGGAGCTGTAAAAAAAAAAAAAAAACCCAACAAACTAAACAAGAGGCAAAGAGGCTCTGCCTTAGTCTGGCCACCCTCTCCTCCTGTGTTTGGTGGCTGGGGAGGTGGCAGCAGAGCTGGTTTTCCAGTGGGACATCACTGTGGTTTCTGGAATACCTGGAATCACTGATGAATGACCCCGTTTGTCTCTTCCCACCCTGCCCTGGTGGTGCTTCAAGAGGTTCCTCTCCTTCCTTTGCTTTAATTTAACATTATAACTGCTGCTGAGCTCAGAACTTGGCTTTCCAGTGGTACTGGAGGAGGCTGCTGGGTGGAGAGGGGCAGGTGATGGGGGATGTAGGAGCTGCTTTCACCTTTATTGCCTTCACTAAAAGGCTTTGGGGCTTTGATGCCAAGACCTGAAGCTCTTGAGGGAGAGTTTACTGTAAAATACCACTCAGCACAGTCGGTCCCTGATCTCTCAGCAGCTATTTTGAGTCTAATGAAACACATCAGAATGCTGGAATATTAAGTATGATTATTCTCATCCTTCCATTGTGTCTCGTGGCTCTGCTGACGTGGCCGGGCTGTGTTCAGAGTGGGATGCTTCACTGGGTTCCTCTGGTGGGTTTCTTACTCCAGTCTCCCTTGTCCTGGAGAGGTCCAGGGGACACATCCAGGTTTTCAGGCATTCCCTGGCTACTTACTCCTGAATTCTCACTTGCATTGTGTTGTCTTTTGTTCCAGAGCTGCTGGATCCCTGAAGCCTCTCCCAGCAGCACTCCCCCTGAGCATCTCTGTGCCCACACGGGTGGGTTCTGGGTGGGATGCCAGGTCTGGCTGCAGCAGAGTTACCCACTTTGCAGCTTGTCTGTCCTCAAACCCTGCTCTGTGCAAAGGGGAATTCACAGCCGTGGGGCTGGGAAGGTGGGATGGGCAGGGAGGAGGGGAGATGCTGAGCCCTTGGTGGGCAGCAGCTCAGCCATACCTGTCTCTGTGCTTCTCTCTTAACCACAGTGTTCTTTCCTCTCCCTGCCTGGGTGACGTCCTCGGGCTCTGAGATCATTAAGCTAAACAGGATAATGAGGCTTAATCAGCTTCATCTCCTCTACCTCGAGGCTCCCTTTTGCAGGGAATTCTCTGTCTTCCTGCAGAAAGCAGCTTTATCACTCCCACCCTGCTGGGTGCAGGTCTGCAGCTCAGTCCAGCAGCAGGATGGGTGCTGTGGTGTTGGGGGGAGGGTCTGCTGCAGCCCTGGGGTCTCCCCTGGGATTGCTGGTTGGTGCTGGAGGGGGAGGGAGATGTTGCAGGTGAACCAGGAGTTAATAGATAATCCGGGGAGAGAGCTGATGGGCCATCACTCAGGCATAACCAGGAGCTGCCAATAATTCTCATGTAAGAGCCATCAGGATGGGAGGGATGAGGAGCCAGGGCTGCAATTCCATCCTGGAAATACCATCTCAATTGGATTTTTTTTTCTCCATTTTCTGTTTTTCTTTGTTCCTGCCAGCTAGATACAGGGTTTGTTGGTCAAGTTTTTTCTTTTTCCCTGATTCCAGAGTGAGTCAATAAAGCTGCAGGTGCCAGTCAGGCCCTTCCTTTGATTTAAACCAAACTAAAGTGCCTTTTAAAAGCCTTTCCCCTGGGCTGGTGTGTCCTCCACAGCCACCAGCACCTCTGAAACCCCTTCCCAGGGTCCAGAGCTTGGGTTTCATACCCCTTTGAGGCTGTGGTTTGCAGCTGCAGAATGGTTTTCCTGAGCAGGCTGAGGATCTATGGATGATGGATGGATGGATGGATGAGTGTGGAGCAGGTGTGTGCCAGGGGATGTTTATAGCAACCTGGATCCCTTTAACCCTCTCCAAACATCCCTACGTTGTGCTCCTGCCCTTTTCTTGTTTGGCAAATCAAGGCTTGCAAGGGTTTTTTTGTTTATTTGTGGGGTTTTTTTGGAGTGTAGGCTGGGACTGGGCGTTTTGCATAGTGAATTTTTAGGCTATTTTTGGCCAGCACCCCTGGGAAGGGTTTGAGAACTTGGTAAACATTTCTGAGGGTTGCTCTCCCCTTTAACAACAACGGGGGCTCGTTTGCATCCTCAGGATGTGCTTTTCCATAATCCCGTTTGCATGGAGCTGGATTGGATGGGTTAATTGTTTCACCAAGGCAGTAACATCGTGCTGGGTCTTGTCGCTGGTGTTAATTTACCATCAGAATAAAGGTGCCTCGTATGCAATTTGCTAATTCCCCCAAGCCCTGCCCCTCACCAGTTCCCATTCTTAATGTGCTTTTTCCTGCTCATCTGCCTGGCTCCTCGGAAGTTAATTAGCTGCACATCCTCATTGCTGTAATAGGGAGAGGCTTTTTCCAGCCCAGCATTAACCAGGGGCCTTGCCTGTGTATTTTGGTGGGGTTTTTTTTGAGTGGGGGACTGCACCAGCACCACCTGGGGTGACCCAGGCTTGGTGACATGGGTGGCACCTTGCTGAGTGTGCCCTGGGTGATGTGTTCTTGAGAGAAAACCCAAAACCTTCCACTGGGTAAAGTCCTTCCCTTCCAGCTCTAAATAAATAGGAGTACCCTGGCAAACTTCTTCACTGGAAGGGTTGTCAAGCCCTGGAATTGGCTGCCCAGGTGAAGTTGCCATCCCTGGAGATATTGAAGGTGTGTAGATGAGGTGCTGAGGGCCAGGGTTTAGTTGTGGGTTTGGATGGTTGGACTTGAGCTGGAAAGTCTCTTTCCAACCCAAATGATTCTGTGATTCTGAGTTTCGTGAACTTCACATCAACCCTTCCCCAGGGTGGAAGGTGATGGTTCCCTGAGGGACCACTCCAGGCAGCAAGGGTGGCATTTGAGGCAGGATCCCTGGTGCTGCCCACACAGCCCACCCATGGCATCCTCTGCAAATCTCTCCTTAGAATCCCCCCCTTCATGGCCAGCACCCAGAAACCCCCTAAAGGTTTAATTTAAGATCTTTTTGTCCGTGTGAGCTGGGAAAGCTGCTGGCCTCCCACCTCTTCCCTGCCCCTTGGGCAAGGGTTGTGTCGACTGAAATCCAGTTGTTGCTAAATAGTGAAATTATTTGCAAATGGAAAGAAAAAAAATAAGAGGCGTGAAGTTGTAATTATGGTAATTTTTAGAGAAGCATTTTTTGTGTTATTAATGGAGGTAAAGAGTTATTTACTTGGAGTGCAATTTGTCAGCTGCTCTTAATTAAAATTCCCTCCCTTATTTTGCATTAAGCATTGAAATAAATAAATAAATGGCTTCTGAAGCCTCAAAGCTAAAGAGCAGAGATGCTTTGAATCCAAGCCAGGGCTCCCTTCCCCTCTCACCCTGTCAGGGCTGGTGACAGGGTCACTTGGGGAGGCAGGAGGTGCAAAATACCCCTCCCTGTAAAAAAAAAAAAAAAAAAGCATGGACTGAGAAAAAATCCAGCTGAATTCTTTGTTTGGTGAGCTCCTGCCCTGGATAAATGGTTCTCCACCATTCCCTTCTCCTTTGGGTACCCGTGCCTGTGATAAAGCACCTCTTTCCCCACCAGTTCCCTCGAGCTGGTATTGCTGGCTGATAAGGCTGATAATGGAACACGGGGCTTTTCTGTCCTCTGGCTCAGCCTCTGCTGATGGAATTTCAATTACTGGTTGGGGCCTGGCTCAGAATTGTAAAAGAGGATGAATTTTTCAACAGGAAGAGCACGCTGGAATACCAGCTCTCCCCAGTGCTGCTGGAGGAGCCTGACTGGTGCTGCTGGAGCAGGGAGGGGTTGCATTATTGTTGGGGGAGGGGTTCTGCAGGATCCTGGGCAGAATCTGACCTTTTTCCCTGGATTTGAGCAGAAATTAAGATGTGGAGAAACATCAGGAGGCCCCTCCTTTGCTGTGGAGATGCTCTACACCCTGCCTGCATCCAGGGAATTCTCTGCCTCCCTTTCCAGGGCCTGTGGTGAAGATGCTTTGATGGCATCACCCATAAGACTCCCTCCTGTTGCATCTCTGCTCATACCCTGAACACAGCCCCGACTGTAGATGGGGAAGCAGAGATGGATCCTGGGCTGTTCCCTGATCTTACAACCTGCCTTTGAATGTGCTCGTAGCATAACCCCAAATTAAAGCCTCCACTGTGGAAAGCAAACCTGCCATTAAAGTGACAGCAGCAGCAGCCAGGGAGGCTGCAGTTGGCTGGGAGGAGAATGTCAGGGAGAGGAAAAGCTGCTCTTGGGTAGAGATCCCAGAAAAGAGATACACACAGATCTGGAAGTGCAGCAGTGGCAGCTTGTGCTCTGGGGAAGCTCTGACTCACAGGCTTGAGGAGGAGGGGGGGATCCTGCTCCTCTGCTCCCAGGGCTCTGGGGAGACCCCCCCCCTGTAGGGCTGGGTGCAGCTCTGGGTCACAGCAGAGACATGGAACTGTTGGAGCAGGGCCAGAGGAGCCCCAGCAGTGCTGGGAGGGCTGGAACCCTCTGCTGGGACAGGCTGGGAGAGCTGGGGGGGTTCAGCCTGCAGAGGAGGAAGCTCTGGGGAGACCTTGTGGGGGCTGTCAGAAAGATGGGGACAGAGTTTTGAGCAGGGGCTGTTGGGACAGGACAAGGGGGGATGGTTTTAAATTAAAAGAGGGAGACTTAAATGAGACAGAAGAAAGAAATTTTTGATGCTGAGGGTGGTGAGAGCCTGGCCCAGGCTGCCCAGAGAGGTGGTGGCTGCCCCAGCCCTGGCATCATCCCAGGGGATGTTGCTCTGAGCACCCTGCTCTGGGTGCAGATGGCCCTGCTCAGTGCAGGGGATTGGACCAGATGACATTTAAGATCCCTTCCCCCTCAAACAAGTCTGTGATTCTATGGTCTCTGCTTTGAAGCTGAGCTGTAAAGAGTGTTTGGTGCCTCTTGGGTGCAGATATCCCCAGGGAGATCAGTCCCCTGGTCCCCAGCAGTTGCAGGTGATGCTCAGTGGCCACTCGGTGCAAAGGGCTCCATGTGGTGCTTGCAGGTGGCTGCCTGTGATGGTGTAAACCAGACATTTGCTCTTAATCTGGAGTTCTCTGCCTCAGTAATAGGCTGGTGACCTATCAGAGTCATGGGGATTTGGAGGAAAAATGGCTTTTTTTGTTCCTTTCTACTTAGCCTGACTGGAGACTCCTCTGATGGTGGCTCTGCTTTGGCACCCATCTGATGCTGAGGGGTGGTGTGGCCATGCCCCCCAGCTCTGCCTGTCCTGGGGGGTGTGTGTGTCAGGGATGTGTGTGTGCGTGTCAGGATGTGTGTGTGTGTGTGTCAGGGTGTGCTACGTTCTGGGTGTGAAAATCTTCATGGTGTGTGTTCTTGTCTTCCCCTGTCGTGCTCTAAATATCAATGAGGTGGTGCCAGCAAAGTGACTTTAATCTGCTGTTTGTGGGCTAATGCAGGCTGAAAAGCTGCCTGGATGAGGCTCCTCTTCAAGGAGCCTGTTTGCAGGCTTGGGAAGGTGTCGTGCTGTTGGTTTACATCCCAAACTTGATTATCTATTTAATTATTTAAGGCCTACCAAGACTTTATAGGTGAGATACAGGCCACACCTATCAATAAAGGCTTCAAGGGCTGATATCAGAGCTCGGTTTCTGGGCTTTTGGTTGGGGTCCAGCACCCACCCAAGTTACCCATGAAAGCTGAGGGTGAGCCCTGCCTGTGGGACTGGTTGGAGTGGAACCCAGCCCAGTTGCAGCTGGGACTGTCCTGAGCTTCCCAAGGCAGGGAAGTTGTTTCGCTTCTCCTGGGTGGTAATCAGGAAGTGCCTTGTCCCTTATTAAGCCTCTCCTGGTAATGAATTAACCAATTAATGGCATTAGCTGAAGGGAAGGACAGGCCTCTCCTGTGGATTTATTGCTCAGTGCTTCAGGAAAGGCTCTGGGGCTCCCCTGGCTCTGCTGTGGATCCTGCAGCCGGGCAGAGGAGTCAGCAAGCATCCCTCTTGGGCTTTGGTGCTATTTTGGTAACGATGGGATGTGCAAGGCTGGGAGAGGAGGGGAAAATAAGAGCAAAACCTTGGGAAGCAGCTGGCCACTGGCTGGGTCCCTGCAGGGCTGTGATGCTGGGGGTGGGTGGGTTGCAGGGAGAGGGGTCCCTGCTCTTCCTGCCGCTCCACTAATCAGGAGGGAAGTTGTGTTTGAGTGGAAGGTGATGCAGCAGCTCTGGGGCTCCTCGATGGAGGGGTGATGGAGTAGCTGAGCCCTGGGCAGCCCCCTCCCCAGAATCCTGCCATCCCACCCAGCTTTGGTCTCCCTTTCCCACGGATTCCCCCTGGGCCGGTAGAAAATCGTTATTACCGAGGAGCATATTGTGTAAAAAGAGCTGTTAATTGCAAGTTCTGTTTGCTTTTTACTCTTACCCTTGCAATAATAACGGGCTGTAAAAATACATGTTGCCATGCTACCAAGACACAAGGTGGGAAGGGGGGGCAGGGAGAAGGGAAGGGGGGGCAGGGAGAAGGGAAAGCGGCCGAGCTGGTCTCCTTTAGGCTTTCATAAGCACGTGGAGGATGAGCTCTTGTTAATCCCATCCCAGGCTTAAAGGTTTATTGTTACCAATTAAAACCTCATCTCGTAATGCTGATGTGGTGCCACAGACCTCTGCCTGCTGCTGGGGTGGTGGTGATGTGAGGGGGAGCCCTTAGGAAAAGAGTCTTCCTTAGGAAAATATTTATTAGCAGAGAAAATAATAGTATATATATATATATACTATTATTTTTTATTTTT
>JAOEGS010003495.1:5852-27435 GCA_025447755.1 Corythornis vintsioides
CTGCTGCTGATGGGGGGGGTGCTGGTGATGGGGGGTTGCTGCTGATGATGGAGAGTTACTGGTGATGGGGGGTTTCTGGTGGTGATGGGGAGTTACTGGTGATGGGGGGTTGCTGCTGGTGATGGGGAGTTACTGGTGATGGGGGGTTTCTGGTGGTGATGGGGAGTTACTGGTGATGGGGGGTTGCTGGTGATGGGGGTTCTGTTCCACACTCCCTGCCACTGGAGGGTGTTCAGGGCAGGGCTCAGGCTACCCAGGGTAAACTCCTGTACTCAGGATCAACTCAAGACCCTCTGCAGGAGCTCTGCAGGGAGTTGGAAGAGAAATGGCAGATCCTGGGATCTTTTCAGCCTGTGCCCAGCACCCCAGGGTGCAAACTGGGGCTCTAAGAGCACCCCCCATTTATCAGGTTACAGCACACACTGAGCAGTCCCTCACACTGGAACTGCAGCAGGGGACACGGGGCTGGGGGCAGGGGTTACCCCCCTCCACTTTTTTTTCTTCCATGCTCCATTTTACCAAGCCAGCCAGTTTTTGACAGGCAGTTTTAGTAGAGCTTTGAGCAGAAATTCTAATCCCACCTCCTTTGGCTTGTGAACAACCTACTGATTCAAGCCTGGAGCAGAGTGTGTGTGTGTGAGTGTGTGTGAGTGTGAGTTTCTGCTGCTATTCAACTTCAGGTATTTTTTTTTTCCATATAAAAGATTACTTCTAAAACTCAGAGCCATTTATCATTTCTTTCTTTGAGCACTCCCAGTTACCAGTCCCTTTTAAATAGGAGTATTCATCTCAGGTTTTCTACTTGTGCTTCCTGCTTTTGGGTGTCAGCAGAGGAAAATGAGTGGAGGCAGAGGAGAGAAACAGGAGAAATTAACAAAAAGAGGTAGAAAAAGAACAAAAGCAATGGATTAAATGATTTTCTTCACCTGTCTCTCTTAAGGAGGATGATGTTTCTCAGGAAAACACCCCCTTCATTTGATGTATTAATATTTCAGCACTGGAATGAGCAGCAAATCACTGCTGTGGTTGCTCATTTGGACAGGGCAGCACTGGTAAGTGGTTTTCTGATGGGGACAGTCTTGCTGCTGGGAATACAAGTAGGTTAACAGGGCAGGTATTTTTAATTCTCATTGCCTGGCAGCATCTCATCTTCCCTCCAGCCAAACTTAAAGGAATCCTCTTGGTGCCTTTTTGTAGGGGGGGGGGCAGTCCATGAAAGTCCAAGAAGCAGCAAAACTGCAGCACTGAGTTTGCCCTTTTTACCCCAGCTTAACACTGGGGAGTGTGAGGTGCTGCAAACTGCTTTTCATCGTTTTGGGGCATGTGATAGAAAGCCTGAGGAGCTGAAATATGACAGTAACCATGGCTACCAGTGGCTTATCTGAGGGAGTCTGACTTTCTTTGCTTTGTTTTGTTTTAAGTGTCTTAATTGTAGTTTAAAAATCAGATTCTGAATGTCGTTCTCACTTGGGCATGAAAACTAAAGGTCTTAAATGATTTGCATTATTAAAATATCACTAAGAAGCTTTGAAAAGCAGCTTTAAAGAAGCTCCTTTCATATTCATTCCCAAGGTTCTAAAGAAAAGTTGCTTGCTCTCCAGCTTCAGCTCAGTTCTGCTGCTCTCAACAGAAACAATTCCTCTCAGGCTCCAGTGCTGGGAATCCTCAGCCCTTTGTTTATCCATGGAAAAGCTCTGGTACTGTGAACACACTCACACACTCACTCACACACTCACTCACACACTCACACAAGTGCTGCTGCTGCTGCTGCTGCTGCTGCTTTTCCCTCCCTCCTCTTCTGCACCCCAGCCATGCCCTGCAGGGTCCTGCCTCCAGAGCTGCTGTTTACTGCAGAGACTGGCTGCTGGAAGTTTGCCCTGCTCAGGAATCCTGCCAAACCCCCTCCAGTTTCTCCTGGCTGGAAAAATGACCAAGCACCACCTGGCCAGAGAAGGAGAACACATGGGTGGGTGTTCAGGGATGCTGAAGGGGATGGGATCAAGCCTTGCTAGCATGGAATCATCCCTCTTTCCAAGGCAGATCCATGTTATCCAAGAGGAGGAGGAGGAGGAGGAGGAGGCAGACAGCAGGCAGTTGTGTGGCAGAATGATCCTTGCTTGATGAAATGTTAGCATCTGGCCCTGCTGTAATTCCCTCCAGTTGTACTTGTGCAGTGCTTGCAAACATGCTGAAGTGGGAACTCATGCTTGGTAAGCCTTTAATTCCAGCTTTGATGTTTTTAATCATCAGGACAGATTTGGTAAAAATGATTCATTAGCTTGAAGCTGGTTGTGGAGGACACGTGACGTGGTGGAGAACTGAGGAGGCAGAGGCAGGAGATGGTTGCTGCTTTAGGATGTTATTTGTGCCTCAGCTGAACTGAGCCTTGAAGCAGGTCCCTTAAATATCTCCCAGCCCATCTAGAGGCCTCTGTGGGACCCAGCCTTGCCTTCAGAAGCCTCCTTGCTGTGCTTGGATGTTTCTGCTCAAGAATCAAGCAGTCCTGGCTCAGCTCTGCCAGCTGAACACGTGCCCAGGGTGCTCAGGGCAAGGGTGGGCATGTGGCCCAGCTCCTGCAGTAGGTGCAGCAGCAGCAGGAGACTTTCTGGGCTTGTTTGCCTTCCTTTGCCCACTGTGGCTGAAACCACTCCCTTCCCCCAGGTTCATCACAAGCCTGGCATGTCCTTGTGGTTTTGAGTTGCTTTTCCCCAAGCTCTGGTCACATCTAAGTTGAACTGTTTGGTGGTGGATCAGTGGCACAGGCTCCCCAGGGAGGTGGGTGAGGCCCCATCCCTGGAGCTATTGCAGGGGAGGTTGGCCAAGGCTCTGAGCAGCCTGGGCTAGTTGAGGGTGTCCCTGCTCCCTGCAGGGGGCTGCACTAGGTGCCCTTTGGAGCTCCCTTCCAGCCCTGACCATTCCATGATTCCATCATGCAGTGATTGGAGAGGGCTGGAAGCAACCTGGCTGCTGAGCAGTGGCTTGGAGACACATCCCCAGTCCTTGAGGCTGCTGCCCAGAGCAGATCACCCTCCACAGATCAACATCTGTGCTGAATTCCAGCTGCTCCCACCATGTGTCTGATGGATGCATGAACAGCAAGATGCCTTTCACTGCTACAGCAATTTCCATTTGGAAAGTGGGATGATTTCTCTTCTGGTGCCATCACCTTCATCCCAATATATTCAGTTGGGGCCCCAAGCATGTGAATGTTTGCAGATCACTGCAGGGAAGCACTGCTGGCTGTGAAGGGGATTGATTATAAAAAAAAAAAATAGTATTTTTTTTGATATTTGACTATTGTTGGAAGGCTAAATGTGATTGGGTGCAGCCAGGGATAACCTGAAGCTGCTCCAAGGGAGGTGCTGAAGGTTGAAGCCACAGGAACCTCTGCAGAGCCCTGTGGCAAGGGAAGGACTTTGCTCAGTGCCATCCTAAATCCAAGGAAGATTCCAGCCCTGCCTCCCCCAGGAAGGGGAGGAAAGGCATCATCACCCCCTCACCACTGTGTGACAGGGGGTTGGTATCCTGAGGCCACCTGGATGCAGCTCTTTTTGTTTGCAGAGCTGTTCCTTCTGGACCAAAGTGTTGAGCAACAAGTGCCCCACATACCCAGATCTCAGCTGAGCCAGCCACAGCCTCCCAGGGCCACTTTCCTCTGGGCAAGGCTTCATTCTCTGCTTTGTTTTTTCCACTCTCTTGCCATCCAGCTGCTGCTTCTCTTCTCTCCCTTGTTCCTAATGCAGCACAGGGGATGGAGAGCAAGGTCGTGGGCAGGGTGCCCACCAGGGCTCCAGCAGCCTGCCAGGAGCCAAGCCTGCTTTGATCACAAATCCCTCTTTCCTAACTGCAGTGCAAACAGCATTTTGTGGCCATTTTCTCACCTCCCTTCCTTCTTTGTAGAGCTTTTTACTGAATTTCTCATGCTTTGTGGGGATTTTGCTTCCAGCTTGTATGTTTCTTCTAAAAAGTTCTCTTTTTTTTCTTTTTCCTGGCTCCAGAATTATCAGTGCTTCTCTACTGTTTGGTTTTGGTTTGTCTTTTATTCTTTTTCCTCCCCTGCAGGGTTGTGTAATCATCAGATCCTTTTAATTCTCTACCTGTAAACAGACAAAGGAACCATCACAAGGAGGTTTTTTTTCCAGGGGCAGCTCTTCACAATTACCCATTGAGATTAATTGCACATGCAAACACAGCACAAAAATCACTTACTTGCTCAGATTTAGTTCTCCATCTAGTTCAGACTTACCCTGTGGTAGTTAACAGTGCCTGTGAAAGTTAGTGGAGGACAAGGAAAGAAAGAGGAATGTTTGTTCAGATAAAGCTGCTTGTTTGAAGAGGCAGCAGCACTGGGAGGGTTGTGGGTCTAGTGGGAACAGTTGTATAGGGGTGAGCCCTTGGGCTGGGAAAAGGAGTATTTCATATTGGTCTGGAAAAAAAAAAAATGAAGAAAATTCCCATGAGAAGCATCCTGCAGGAGATCATCTAATGAAATGACAGTCAGCTGGTGAGTTACCATCTTCCTGAGCTGCTGGAGCAGGGAAACACAAGGGCTTTGCTCAGGGAAACACAAGGGCTTTGCTCAGGGAAAGATTCTGTGTTGAGAGATCATTTTCTTGCTTATTCTCCATGGGTCTTCCTTTGGACTCCCACAAATGGAAGGCAGGACTGAGTCTGATGTGATGAATATTCATTTGCTCCCTCCCTTCATCCTCTTTGTGCCATGGGAAGAGCTGGAGTCAGTGGATGGATGACTCCTGGCTCCCAGAGTGATGGAGAAAGGTCCTGTCAGCAGCTGGCTTTTTGCTAATTTTCATGACAGGAAGGATGTTCTAGGCAGACTCTGCTCTCTGGACCAAGACATTTAGTGTTCCCCAACTCCAGGAATTCCAGCTCTGTGCTCCAGAGCCACTCAGTCATCCCAGCAGGACTTGGAGGTGTTGCTCCCAAGCTGGAGGAGTTCTGCAGCAGCCTGCAGAGACCTGCTGGCTGCACCCTGCTGCACCCCAGAGAGCTCTAGACCTGCTCCCAGCAAGCAGCTGCCCTCCTGGGGCTCTGATGAGCATCCCAGGTTTCCCCTCATTCCCAAGCAGGAAGCTGCAGCTGATAAGTCAGGGGAGCAGTGAGTCCTGTCCATTGTTCCTTATTGTTTGGGGAGTGATGACATCCCTTTTGTCGTTGTTGTTGTTGTGATCCCATCTCCCTGACTCCTCTCTGACCTTGCCTGCTTATTTCCATGGTGTGTGGCTGTTGTTGTTGTTCAGGTAGGGAAATCTTGGGGCCAGCTGTTGGTAAACAATGGGATTATCCAGCCCTGCTCTCTGCTTTTTTTTTTTTTTGCCTCCCCCATTGGTTGATTGCACCTAAATAACATCACTAATACCCTGGAAGCTCAGGACTGAGCATTCCTGCTTTGGACTTGCAGCTTTCCAGATGGGCTGTGATCAGCTCTGGGTATTTGATGGAAAGCTTCCACAAAAGGCTGCCTTCAAATGCAGAGCTGATTCTGAAAACATTCAACCCCATCCTGAATCCTCACCCCTGTGTGTGTGTGTGTGTGTTGCCTTCCCAGAAGGGTTGGGATGCTGAAAAGGAGTCCAGAGTTGGATGAAATTTGCCAATGCAATTGGGATTTCGTGCTTAGGTTGGTGTGAGGGGACCCTGTTTGGGGGACCCACTTTGCTGACCCCTCTGCTGCCTTGCTGGGGGAAACCTGCAGCTGGAGTTGGGATTTCCAGAGGAGCACAGAGCATCTCCTGGCCTCTTCTGCACAGCCCCTGCTGATCTTCACCTCCAAATGCAGCCTTCTCCCTGAGAAGTGCATCTGAGGCCAATTGAATCCAAGAATGCTGCACTCTGCACGGGGGGGAATGTCTGTGGAAGGCTCTGGGAAAAGCAAGGAAATATTTACACTGGGAGGGGACTGTTTACAGTGCAGTTCAAACAGTTGACATTGTTTAGAGCAGCCAGTGCTATGTAATATTTTGCTTTTTTTTCCTTTTTTTGCTCATCTCATGAGGGTCAGGCAGAAGGAAAGGATCAAACAGGGCCAGCAGGGCTGTCCTTGGACTGTGCAGAGGATCTAACAGCTGCAGGCAGGATAGGTGGTGAGAAGAATAAGCAACTGTGATTCAGCCTTGTGGTTGAAACCAAGGTCAGGGGTGGACCCTGGGGTAGCTGGAGTGTGGGGACACCAGTGTCCACTGGAGATGTTGGCTCTGCACTCTGCTGTGTGCTTGGGCTCTGGAGCCCAGGGGTGCTGCAGGGTGAGGGGCTGCCAGAGGTGCAAACACATCCCTCAGCAAACTTGGAACCCTCTCCTGTGCTGGGAGAAGGGAACCCAAGTGCAGCACTGATGTCATGATGTCCTGCTTGGCTCCTGAGCTGGGAACTGGCCTTCAAACCTCTTGCTGTTACAGTCTCCTCCCCAAGCATGTTTTGTAGGTGTGCCACAGATTGTTTTCATTTCAAACCAGCCTGTCTCTCTTGTTCTGTTTTTAGTATGGCTGACAAGAACAGCATCCTGAAATGCACGTTCTCTGCTCCTGGCCACAGCACCACTCTGCTGCAGGGACTGGCCTCACTCCGAGCTCAGGCTCAGCTGCTTGATGTCATCCTCACTATAAATAATGAAGTGTTTCAGGTTCATAAAGTTGTCTTGGCTGCCTGCAGTGACTATTTCAGGTGAGAATCCAATAGGGAAACAGGCTTTTTGGTTGGTTTTTTTTTTTACCTTTCCCATTGGTTTTCTGTTTACCCCCCTCTCCCCCAACCCCACCCCCCAGCTTCCCTACCTCACCCCAAGATCTCAGCCCACACTTTGGAGGTGTAGTTGGCCCCACGGTGTCAGTGGCTTTACCTGCAGGGAATGCAGAGGTTCAGAATCAGTCCCTCTGCACAGAGATGAGGTTTGTTTGACCACAGCCACTGGGCCCAGACTCAAGTTCAATCCCAGGTCTTGGCCCCAGCTTGGCAGCATTGGTAGGTGCTCTGCCAGCAGAAGGGAAGGAGGTTTTTTTTGCCCTGGAGCTGTTTGAGCTCCTGGTGAAGTGTCAGCAAGGGCTCTGAAGTGAGTCATGCCACTGAAGGATGGTGCCTGTTGTAAAAACACTGTTATCTGTAAATACCACTGCTCTGTCTGGTAGTGCTGCTCACAGGCTGAAGAGTGTAAAGCCTTTTGTTTGTGTATGCCCCAGACCCCAGGAGATAGGGAAGAATTGTCCCATCTTGTGTGGGTAGAAAGCTGAAGCACAGAGGTGAGTTTTCTCAGCCAGATGAATGCAGAGTAAGCCAATTGCAGAGCAAGAAATTCAGTCTGAAGTGAAAAGATGTATTCATCCATCTTCAGAGGATCATGGACTGGTTTGGGTTGGAAAGGACCTTTAAAGGTCATCTTGTCCAACCCTCCTGCACTCAGCAGGGACATCTGCAACTAGAGCAGGTTGCTCAGAGCCTGGGCCAACCTGAGCTGGAATGGTTTCAGGGATAGGGCTTCTGCCACCCTGCTGGGCAACCTGGGCCAGTGTCTCACCATCCTCAGTGTGAAAAAATGTCTTCCTTCCAGTTAGTCTAAATCTTGCCTCTGTCCAACTCATGTGTAATGGTTCTCTGCCTTGAAATTCCTTTTTGAGTGAGGGATTGCTTCTGGCAGCACCAGTAGCAGCATCAAGTGAGGGACATGCTGGTGGCAGTGGGTGGAGGGAAGGTTCAGCCCAACAGAGAGCTTGACCCTGGTGTTGTTCTAGACTGCAGCTTGTAGTGCTAGTGGAGAACCCCCCATTCACCACTTCAGGTTGGTGCTTGACCTGCTGCAAAGAAGGACTTTGGTTTTCTAGTGGAAAATAAGTTAACCCTGAGCCTGCCATGTGCCCTTGTGGCCAGAAAGGCCTGTGGGCTCCTGGGGTGCATTAAAAAGAGCATGGCCAGCAGGTCCAGGGAGGTGAGACCCCCTCTAGAGTGTTGTGGAACTACTGGAGAGTCCAGCAGAGGCTGTGGGGATGATGAAGGGACTGGAACATGTCTTATGAGGAAAGGCTGAGATCTGGGGCTGCTTAGGCTAGAGAAGAGAAGACAGAGGGGATCTGCTCAGTGGTTATCAATGGTTATCAGTGTTATTAATATTTGAAAGGCAGCATCAAGAGGATGGGGTCAGTCTCTGATCAGTGGTGCCCCTGACAGGACAACGGGGCACTGGGCACCAACTGGAACCCAGGAGGTTCCACCTGAGCCTCAGGACAAAGCTCTTTGCTGGGAGGGTGGTGGAGCCTGGAGCAGGCTGCCCAGGGAAGTTTGGCACCTTCCTTCTCTGGAGAGATTCCAGCCCCCCCTGGACCCGTTGGTGTGCAGCCTGCCCTGGGTGACACCCAGAGGTCCCTTCCAACCCCTGCCATGCCTGCAGACTCACAGGGGTTTGCAGCCCCTTGGTGTGTCTGCTGAGGTCAGGAGGGGACTGAGGTGAGCAGGGAATTTGAGTGTCCCTTGGCATGTCTCTTGGATCCCTTCACCCCTTTCTTCTGCTCAGATGTCTGTCTTACCTCCACACACACATTTTCAAGGCTGTTTCCCTTCCCTTTGGTAACAGGAGCCTTCCAAGCCTATCACTGTCTCTACCATGCAATTAATGATGGAGCTGATCCCCCATCAGATGCTAATAGCACTATTTGTATTCAGAAATGCTGTGTGCAGAGCCACTGCCAGTGTGTTTTCACTGTCGAAACATAATTGCTGAGTAGGTTTCTTGTGAGAACTTCTGTGGTGCTAAGGAAGGTTGTCCTGGGGAACAATGGCAGAATAATCAAGCTTTGGAAAATAGTCTGCTTTTGTGCAAAAAGGAGGAGGGGAGGAAAAAAAAAAAAGAGTGAAATGGAGGCATTTATATAATCAGCATTTTCAAACCATAACACTTTTAAAGAGGAGTTGCATTCTGTTTGAGGATTTCTTTTATCATGAGAACAATAAAGCTTTGCTTTCCTTGGGTGTTAGCTCCACAGAGCTGAGATGCAGCAGCACACACATGTCTGGGTGTCCTCTGGGGCAGGGGCTCAGGCAGAGGTGCTGTTCTGGGACACAGAAGATGCAGGGAGGGGATTTCAGCACAATGCTCTCTACTGCTGTATGGACAAATAATTGCAAACAGGACCCCTGCTCCCTCTGATTTCATATGCAGCTAGTTCCTTCTTTAGCATTTCTGGGGTTTCTGCTGGAAGGCAGCAGGTTTTCCAGCCAGGTGTGGACAGGAAACTTGAAACTCCTGACTTTTGACAGTGTTCCCAAGATAATTCCTTTATTCCTGTGGTGATGCAGAAGAGCAGAGGGTCCCTCCAGCATTTTTTGCTGACTGACTTGCACCTTGTGGCTTCCTGAGGCAGCTCTGATGACTGTGCCTTCACAGTGATGGAAGAGGGCAAGTTATCCACTGGTGGTGGAAAAACCATCCCCAAACTTGCAGGCAGTTGAGAGGATCCTTTCCATGGCACTCTTAGCCTTGCTGTGACATGTTTACAGTGGCAGTGAGTGGTGAAACTCCCCATCACTTCTTCCAGCAACCTGGTTTGACTTTGGCTTCCCCAGAAATGCTCTGCTACTGGTTGTTGATACTCCAGAGTGCAAACCCTTGCCCCCGAGCTACCCGTATCTAACAAAACCTGCTGCATTCATGTGAGTGTATCCAAACAAAGGCACAGTTGTGTCTCCATCACACCCACATGCCCATTGCTGGGAAATGCAGCAGCCCTCTCCAGAAGTGGTTTTAGGAGATGTCTGCCCAGCCCTTCCCATGGCACTGAGATGCCTCCTG
Organism: Corythornis vintsioides; assembly: GCA_025447755.1. Classification (NCBI taxonomy): domain Eukaryota; kingdom Metazoa; phylum Chordata; class Aves; order Coraciiformes; family Alcedinidae; genus Corythornis; species Corythornis vintsioides. The sequence continues at coordinate 15,646 of JAOEGS010003495.1, forward strand.
GGGAGGTGATCTGCTTTTCTTTGTGGCCTGGTCAGCTGAAGTGCTCACAGTTGTGCTGGAACCGCATTTTATTTGTCTTGCCCCCTGCTGTCACACTGCAACGTGGCTGCTGGAGTGGCTGCAACTCTGGCTTTTCTGAAGGCATTGGGAATGGAGTGATGTCCACGGGATGTTACATCTGCAGCATTGAATCCCCTTGGCAGCTTGCCTGTGAGGCGAGGGGCTAGCTGAAGGCCTCAAGGCAGTGCTGTGGGCAAGCTCAGAGCAGCACCGACCTCCAAGTTGCCCAGGTTTGGTTGGTTGTGCTCACAAATCCTCTTCCTAGTGGGGTCACCAACCTCTGCTGGTGCAGGTCCTGTTGTGTCCCTTGGCTGTTGAATATCGGGGATTCTTTGGTGTCCAGCAGACCACTCAGATTCACAGATCCACACTCTCCCTGTTCTGGTAGCTCTGCCTGTTTCTGAAGCTCTCTCCTGTTGTCCACTCTGTCTTGACACTGCCTGGAGGATAGAAAAACTTTCCGAGCTGCATATTCTCAGTGCAGGTTTTCTGTAAGTGATTGCATATGCTAATTTCTCCTGGCTTTTTGAGGCTTAGCCTTGATTTATTCCCCTTCTTCCCCATCCTCCCCGAGACAATCAGCACGTTAAAAAAAACAAAACCCAAAACACATTACAAAGCAATACATCACTTCACATGTATTTCAAGGAGGGAAATGTTTTGTGTTCCCGACCTCCAGGGCAATGTTCACAGGTGGGATGAGAGAAGCCAGCCAAGATGTGATTGAACTGAAAGGTGTGTCTGCCAAAGGGCTGAAACACATCATCGACTTCGCCTACAGCGCCGAGGTGACTCTGGATCTCGACTGCATCCAGGATGTGCTGGGAGCCGCTGTCTTCCTGCAGATGGTGCCTGTGGTGGAGCTCTGCGAGGAGTTCCTCAAGTCGGCCATGAGCGTGGAAACGTGCCTCAACATCGGGCAGATGGCCACCACCTTCAGCCTGGCGTCCCTGAAGGAATCGGTCGACGCCTTCACTTTTAGGCATTTCCTCCAGATCTCCGAGGAGGAGGATTTCCTCCACCTGCCCCTGGAGCGCCTGGTCTTCTTCCTGCAGAGCAACAAGCTGAAGAGCTGCAGCGAGATCGAGCTCTTCCGCGCCGCCGTCCGCTGGCTGCAGCACGACCCGAGCCGCCGGGCCAGCGCCAGCCAGGTGCTCTGCCACATCCGCTTCCCGCTGATGAAATCCTCGGAGCTGGTGGACAGCGTCCAGACCTTGGACATCATGGTGGAGGACGTCCTGTGCCGGCAGTATTTGCTGGAGGCCTTCAATTACCAGATCCTGCCCTTCCGCCAGCACGAGATGCAGTCGCCTCGGACCGCCATCCGCTCCGACGTGCTGTCCCTCGTCACCTTCGGCGGCACCCCCTACACGGACAACGACCGCACGGTGAGCTGCAGGGTCTACTGCCTGCCCGACGCCAGCGGGCGCCAGTTCAAGCAGCTGACCGACATGGAGGTCGGCAGCAGCCACTCCTGCGTGGCCGTGCTGGACAACTTCGTCTACATCGTGGGAGGGCAGCACCTGCAGTACCGCAGTGGCGAGGGAGCCGTGGACGTCTGCTACCGCTACGACCCGCACCTCAACCAGTGGCTGCGCATCCAGGCCATGCAGGAGAGCAGGATCCAGTTCCAGCTCAACGTGCTGCGGGGCATGGTGTACGCCACGGGCGGGAGGAACCGCTCGGGGAGCTTGGCCTCGGTGGAGAAGTACTGCCCCAAAAACAACGAGTGGACTTACGTCTGCTCCTTGAAACGCAGGACCTGGGGCCACGCCGGGGCCACGGCGGGCGACAAGCTCTACATCTCCGGCGGCTACGGCATCTCCGTGGAAGACAAAAAAGCCCTGCACTGCTACGACCCCGCCGCGGATCAGTGGGAGTTTAAGAGCCCCATGAACGAACCCAGAGTCCTCCACGCCATGGTGAGCGCCAAGAGCAGGATTTACGCCCTGGGGGGCCGCATGGACCACGTGGACCGCTGCTTCGACGTGCTGGCCGTGGAGTACTACGTGCCCGAGACGGACCAGTGGACCACGGTGAGCCCGATGCGCGCGGGACAGTCGGAGGCTGGTTGTTGTTTGCTAGAAAAGAAGATTTATATCGTAGGAGGCTACAACTGGCACCTGAACAACGTGACCAGCATCGTGCAGGTGTACAACACAGAAACGGATGAGTGGGAAAGGGACCTGCACTTCCCAGATTCTTTCGCTGGGATAGCCTGCGCTCCCGTCATCCTGCCCCAGGTAATGACCCAGAGGTAGCCAGGGGCGCCGGCCCCGGGGGAAATCCCACTTGTGTTGCATGGATATCAGGAAGCTGTGGTGTTCCTTTGGTGTTTGCAAATGGTCTTGTGTGTTTTGGTGGGCGAGGGAAGGAGAAAAAGAGCTGGTGTTCCCTCCTCCGTGAAGTCCCTCCTCCTCTTTCTGGCAAGAGTGTTCCATCAGAAGCACTTGTCAGCTAATTAGACTTAACAGATGTTACAGCTGGAAAAAGCTTTTCCCTCTTTTACTTTGTTTCCTTGGGGGTGGGGTGTGTTGCATTTTGCCAACTTTTCTTATCCTAATGAACGTTCCACACTGCAAATGTTGACAGCTCAGGAGTAACTAAGCGCTCAAGTACTGTGGTTTGTTTAAAAGAATTCAGGTGTGATCTTGTGTTCTTGTTCTTTTTGATTAAGAGCTCCAAGAACTCGTTGTATGTCACTTTGGTTTTTAGCAAGCAAAAAAAAAAAACCAACCAACCAAACCAAAAACCTGTGGAACACACTGACCTCCAGAAGCAATAAGGGACAGTGGGAGCTACAAGAGCTCAGGTGCTTGGATTATAAAGAATATTCCTGCTTTTCAAAGGTGACTTCCCCCAGCCCCTGAAGGGAGAACATTTCTCTGTGCTCACACCTGGGCCACACTTCTCTGTGCTCACATCTGGTCCCAGTTGGTTCTTCATTGCTTGGATTACACCACAATTCCCAGTCCCTTCCTCACCCCCTCCAGGGAGCAGCATGGTGCTCCAGTCCAGAAATTCTCCCTGCAGTGGGGCATCCAGAGATTGCAACACTCAGGCCACGTGGGTATCTTGATTTGGTAAATCAATGGGCATGGGGGTTTTTATTTGTATTTTGTTTTTGCTGCCAACAAAGGGTTTGGCTCAGAGGCAATAAGAGCTCTGATCTGGGCTGAGCCATCCCTGCAGAGAGCAGCCAGAGTCTTGGACCCTCCTGCTGCCTTGGCCTTTCCCAGCTCTCCACCAACACTTGTTCATCCATCCTCTTTTCATCCAGGTGCTCTGTGTTCAGAAGCTTGGAGGTTCTCTGCCCCGAGTTGTAAATAGGATGCTTGGCAAAAGAACGTGATGGGAGTTGAAGTGGGATGGGATTTTTCTGCTGGTGCCAGTGGACATTTCAAATTCAGAGACACTTTGGTGATTTACTGTGTCATTTTTTTTGGTAAAATCTGTGGTTGCTGCACGGAAAACTGTTCCTTCCTGAACTTTCTTCTCCTTCAGGCCCTTTTTTTCTAATAAATTTGACTGATTAATGACTGGAGAGTTTCTCCTTCTATCAGGTATTGTTTCAAGGGCTTTGTTTTCTACCTGTACAATTTGATTTTGATGCATGGAGGCTTTCCAGAGAAACTTGCATCCTGCTGTTCAATAAATCCTGGGCTGGAGTGTTTAGAGTCAATCCATGGTGTCTGTTTTGCTACAGCCCATTGAGCTGGTCTGTGCAGAGCATGAACTCCACACTCAGCTTCACTTGAAGACATTTTTCTCTCACAATGAGATCCAAACACCTTTGGGTGCAGCAGGGTGAGGGCAGAAGCTCCTCAGTGAAGATCTGGAGTCCCAGTTTGAGAGAAAATGAAGCAGAGTTTCATCTGCTCCTATCTCTTTGCTGCTTTGCCAAGAATAAATTAATGAAAAGCACTTGTTGTCTAGTGTGGTGAAGTCAGTGGGCAAATTCTGCTTCCTCACTCCTAGGCAGTTAATTTGCTCCATTCTCTGTGCATTTGGTCTGGCACAGAAGCTAGACACACTGTGCAACAGCCTTGGCAGATAAGGAGCACAGTTTGAAAGGACAAATGTAATTGGAGACAGGCTTCAAAGTTAGGAAAGAATGGATTTTCTTCTGGTAATGATTGCCTGTGTTTATGGAAAGGGTGCTCCCTTAGGTTAGTAACAAATGGAAGGTCACCTGCTTTCCTATTTGCAGAGTACAATTAATCCTCTTAAGTGTGTCATTCCTTCAGCAGTGCCTTCCTAAAATACTTAAGTACTCTTCCTTATTTTGTTGACATTTTCCTACCAAAAGCATTTCAGTGGCAGCAGTGAATGGTTTGAGTGCACTCTAAGAACTGCTTCTGAAGGTGCAGCCCCAGCAGAGGGGTGGAGAATCCCCAGGATGCCTGGGATCACCTCCTGAGGACACCAGGCTGTGCTTCCCCTCCAAGCTTTTAAGGTACGTGTGTGTTTATGGAACTGACCACCTATGCTGGCCTCACTTTTAAGGTGAACCTTGCACAAAAACCCTTCTGTGCATGTTGGACTGGTGGCTTGGCAGACAGGAGGAGACCCAGAGCCCTTCTGTGTTCAATGAACAGAGCAGCTGCTCTCTGCCTGTGTTCCTGGGTCCCAGGAATGCTGTGGAGTGGGAGCCAGGGAAGGTTTCTAGATCCCTTCAGAGACTTGTGGCAGTGCTGCTGTGCACCACCTCTGAAGAGGTTACTGGGATCTTTTTATAGCAGGATAAATACTCATTTTTCATAGCAGTAGCTTAGAAATACTCTTAGCTGCTCTAAACTTAGCAGAACCTGGCTAAAATATTTGTGGCAGTGGGTGTCACCCACACTGATAGTGGTCTGCTTTCCCCCTGGGAGGTGCATGGTTTCTGTGTATAACCTGCAAATAAAGGTGTGATTCTTCTGCTGTGCTGCAGCTACTTGACTGCTAGACTGGGGGCTTCACAGCAGTGTAGCCAAGGGATGGTGCTTTGTGGTTGAGCTGGAGAAAACACTTTGCAGGATGCCCTGCCCTGAAGAGCCATCAGACTGGGCTCCTCTCCTCAGGAATGAGCAAAGCCAGAGGAAAGTTTGATTGTGCTCAGAGTCATTTATTGGTCTCAGAGCAGCAATAAACGTTGCAGGGGTAAAGCTGATTTGGTCCATGTTCAATACCCTTGGCCAGATGGGGAGCAGTAAAAGCCCAGCACCATTAGCTCTAGGTGTTTGCAGGGTGTGTGTCCCCCATCAGGGACTCCTGACAGGGTCAAGAGAACAGCTCCTGTCTTCTCTGATGTTTTATGGGCCTCAAATTGTACTTCAAACTATAAAGTGAGTGAGCAGGAGAACTTTTGGCAGGGTGGAGTATGAGCAGAGCCTGTCTGCATCCTATTAATGGAGTAGCTGACCCCCCAGGGTCCATCTGCTCTGTGATTCCACTGTCATTCCCTCCCATCCCACAGCGCTGCTGATTGGCACACACGTGGCCCAGCCTTCTCACAGAGGTCCTGGAGGTTTCCTAGCAGTGGAAATGTTCATTTCTTTGATTTACAGGGAGTGAAGCTCCCACTTGCTCTTAGGACACTGGTGCTGATTGAAAATGATGCTCCAGAACAGAACTTGTGGGGAGCTCTCTGAACCCTATCAAACCCACTCAGACGTTTCCACTTTCCACGGCTGTGATAAGACCTTTAGCTGATGAAACTCTCCAAACTTCAGGGATATTTATCATGCTGGGATTACTGGAGCCAGACTAGTGTCAGAAGAAATAAAACATGTTTCCCAGTGCAACCCTAATGATGATTTTTAGCCAGTTGTGTAACGTGCAGAACTTTATTTACAATAAATCTTCCAGTTGCTTGCACAAATGAATGAGGTTTCAGCACTCGTGGCTTCAGGACTAGGAAAAGTGAATGTGGCTGAAAAAATTGAGGGTCAAGCCTGCACGTGTTGGCCTGTCCTGGAGTGAGGAGCAGAGCTGGGCTGGGCTGCCTTCCTAAGAGCATCCTGAGTGTCACCTGGGAGCATGGATCCATCAGAGCCATCCCTCTCTCCAAGTGATTTTTACAGAGACAGCTCAGATTCCACTCTGCATTTTAATGGTGAGTAGGCACAGTATCATCCCACAGGCTCCAGAACTTTGCTTTCTCATTTCAAACTAAGAAAAGAGTTTCCAGGAACAGCAGTTTGGCACTTTTCAGTTTAATAGTTGAGCTTTGGGGAGTTTCACAGAGGAGTTTTACAATTTATTTTGTGGGGTGGGTACAGTTTCAGCTGCTCCAACACTGAATGCTGCAGCAAATGAAGATGAAATGTGCTTTGTGCTTGGAAATAGCTGCTGGTTTAGCTGAAATTAGCCTCAGAATGGAAGACAAAGGATGAAGGTGTAAGAGGGAGCTGTGGTGGGGGCTGCAGGAGGGCAGCCTGGGAGCAGCCTGTGCAGTTTGTGAAGTGGAAAAGCTGGGAGAGCACAAGTTTTCAGAAGGCTTTAGAAGCTGCAGAGAGAGCAAATCAAAGGTTCTTGGCTCAGTCCCCGAGGCTCTGCAGTTGCTATTTCACACCCAGGCCCCGGACACGTAATTAGGTAGAACTAGTTGATATGGCTTCTCAAAAAAAAAAAGACCATTTTTTAGCTTGTTGATGCAGGCTGCCAGCCAGGGTGCTTCTGGCTACACTGCTTGCTAGCTGGAGCAGCTCCTTTGAAGTCACTGGAGTTGCACTGTCTGAACACTGGAGCACCTAGAGCAGAATTTCCCCTTTGAGCTGAGTGGTTTTGATCTATCTCTTCCAGTCACAATGGTTGGAAAAGTGTACTGAGGAGTATTTTCCATCTGGTTATCTGCTGGTTGTAATCAGGCTGCTAAGATCTCTGTACAAAGCTTGCAATTATTGATTTTAAGTGCATCCTCCTTTTCTTTTTTCCCCCCTCACCATGGCCTGGAGTCTTGTTTAAACACATGACCCTTCTTCCAGATGCAGGTTTTACCCCTTGGTAGGACCAATCCTTGCAGTCAGCATTAGTGCCTTAAGGACAGGAGTTTACAACTGGATTTGGAAGGAATGTATGAATTTCCACACAGGTTTGGAAGAGAGAAATTTGCCCTGTGGTGCAGTTTGCATGTCTGGACCTGAATCCTGCACAGCTCGGGATTCTCACGTGATGGAAGCTTCCTTCTGCCAAAAGCATGTTCCTTGGGGAGAATGTTGGAAGGGGGATGAGCAGAGATGCTCTCCACGTGCCATGTCGTGTGCCTGTTGTTATGCAGGTTGTGGCAACTGGCTTGTGCCACTTGCAGCTTCCTCTGCTTGCTGGGGGGCTGCCCCAGGGCTGGAGGCTTTTCCTTGGGGTCTTTCTGGTGAGTTCTGCTGGGCTGCAGCTGGGGAGAGGGGAGGAAGGAAGAGGGACCCCATCCTTCCTGCTTTTTCTTGGTAGCATTAACCTAGAACTGTGTCCAGCTGTTGTATGGTGAACAACCATCAAAGCAAACCTTGATCCCAGGCCAGATGTTCAGCAGGTTTTCATCTGAAGGCTTCTAGCAGGCAGTGTAAAAAGCTCCCATTTTTCACAGGGAAAAGCACATTGTTACATTCCTTCCCAGGCTTTTCCAGGACAGCAATTAGAGTTGAAGGGAATGACTTGCTGCTGTTCTCTAAGAGGCCCAAAAGGAGCTCTTTAGAAATGCTCTTTTCCCCAGGCATGGACCCTTCATCTGCTGGAAGTGCAAAGCACCCTGAGCTGGGAAGCTCTGGGGAGGGTGTTTCAACCCAGGGTAGAGTTTGCTGTGGAATGTATGTGCAGGTATTTTTCCTGAACTAGGGTAAACCCACGTGGATGAAGTTGCCATGTACTGATGTGCTCTGAACTGCAGCCTGAGCATGACCACAGCCCATTCCCAGACCTGGAATCCCTGGGAAGGAAAATCAGCTTCTCCTGTCAAACTGTCTAATTCAGCAGGTTTAGCAATCCAGCTTGTTTTCCTTTGCTGGGAGGAAGAGGGAGGGCAAAGAGAGGAGGTGCTTGCTCCAAAGGCAGCAGAAGGCAGTGGGCCAAGGCCTGCTCCTTATGCCCTTTCACACCCCAGTTTGGTGCCCAACCTGCAGCTGCTTTATTACCCTTAGTCAGGAAACCTCTGCAAACAGCTTGGGGTTTTACATCTGGTACTTTTAGCACAGAAGGAAAAGATTTTCTGCTGTTTCAGATGTAGAACATCACCAAATTCTCCAAACTTGGATGTGATGGGAGGAAACATCTTGCTCTCTGCCCTGGTTTTCTGTCTGATCTACAGTTTGATTTGCAATGATGTCATCTCTTAGGTGTAAAAAAGTATTTCCAGGATTCCCCTGAAATGAAAATGGGAGCTCCCAAACCCCCTGGCTTTCTAGCACTCCTCACCATGCAGCTGGGTGAGGATTCCAAGATGAAATCCCCATTACAGAGTTGTTATGCAGCAGCCATTCTTTATTGCAGCACTGGGGAGTCTCCACCAAGTGCTCCAACAAATTGGCAAAACACACCATCAAATAGGCATAAAAAAAAAATACATATTCATAAATTTCCTGGAAAAGGGAATCTTCTGCTAAAGGGTTCCTGGAATTGATTTACATAGTCCAAGCATGCATAATAAAATTAGGGTTAGGATGTTTTTCCTCTCCAGTGGTTGTTCACAGTCTTCCTCACTGCTGCTTTTATCTGCCCTCTGGAAACAGGGATAAATTCACCAGCCACAAATTCCTACTGAAGCAGGTTTTCCCACTGCAAGAACAATCTGGAGCTTGGTTCAAAATAACATTGGGACTCCGTGGACTTCACAGGATATTCTTCTCTGAGAATAATGGGAACATCAACAGGAACATTCAGTAGGAAGTGTGAGAGATCACAGTCTTTGTGGCTGTAGGCAAAAAAATGTCAGCTCCTTTGTCCATCAAGGCACAACCTCGTGCTGCCTGCTGGAGTGCAAGTGCTTCCACCTCACACCTTCCTGGGAAGCCTCGAAGGGAGAAGAGGGAAGTAGCTGGATCTTGTCTGACACAGCAGTTCCAGAGGACCTGAAGGATAACAAACAAGGGATAAGTAAACACAGCCTCCTCCCTGCAACCTGCCTGCTCTTGGCTGCATCTGCTCTGAGGAGCTGCAGGTTGCTCAGCAAGGAGTTGTTTGCACCACCAGCAGATGTGAACACAACAACCTGCTCCTCCAGTGGCTCTTTGCTCCTCAGTTACAAGAAACTTTTCCACGGCATGTCTGGAAGGCTGGGGGAGACTGAGCTGCTGTCTCAGGGGGATCTCAGTGCAGCTTTTCCAGTGAGATCAAGTTGTTCCCACATGGCCCCATATGTGCTCAAGGTGAAGATGGCAGGAGATGGAAATAATGTTTGTGGTATGAGCTCATCATTTTGTCAAGTGCACGGCATTATCTCCTTCAGTGGAGGAAGAAGGAAACCTGGCACCCATCTTCTCACCAGTGCCTTAATGCAGTCAAGATTTACATTGGCTGCTGGGTCATGCACTTAGCAGCCATTCAGATCCACCCACACCCCAAAACTCGGAGCTGTGAGTGGGTGAGAAATTCCAGAAGCATCTCGGCAAACACGAGCTATTGAAGAGGCTTTTGTTACGCAAACTGTTTTAAAGTCAGGGGATTAGGAACAGAAGCAGGGTCGGGGTTGCACTGCTGGAATTCAATCTGATAAAGCTGCAGAGGCAAAACAATAAGGGAGGAAGTTGTGACACCCCCCCCTCCCCCCCTTTCCCACCTCACTGGCCATCTGCACTTCTTCCCTTCGAAGCCCGAGCAGGAGCAGCCGTCAGAGGGGAGATTTCACCCTCTTCAATCTTGGGAGATCCAAGAAGGGAAAATTTATCAAGTTTCATTTTAGGCACTTAATCTTGTAGTGCTTTAGAAGAGGCAGAGTGGCAGCTGGGGCTGTAGATGTTTGCTACTACCACCTATGGTATTAAATCCAGGTTCACTCAACAAGTTGTTTATCACTTGTATCAGTTGTTGAGCAAAAGCAGCGTGGATAATAGGGATCTTAGTGCTGAATCTTTATGATTTATGTGCTTTTAGTGTGACAGGCCAATTTTGCAGGTCATGTGCTGTTCACGTACACAGGTAGAGGGTATTTAACTGCATATGCATGCTGGTTGTTTATTCCTGGTGAAAAACACAAGAAGTGGCTAGACTAACATCTGTCAGGAATGACTGATCCTGCCAGGGCTTGGATGATCTTTTAAGTCCCAGCTCTGTTTTCTGTGATGGTATCTCATACCATATTATAAACTTTAAGTGCAAGTTGGCAACTACAGTTGAGGGCAGGACGTGACTTTGTGGCTAATGCTAATCCTGACAGTTGTTGAACGGAGTTTTATCCATCCATCCATCTCCAGCAGCCTTGCACTGGTGGATAATTATAATCTGATTTTTACGTGGGCGGGAAATACTTCCAAAATGACTGGTAAACTGACTCTAAACTGAAGCCACAAAGGTGATCAGGAGGGGAAGTGAGAGCAGAGTCTTCTTTCTTTGATCTGATACTCAACTGTGCCAGGGTTTGGTTAGAAAACACTGTTCCAGGGGCAGAGCCACACAGCAGAAAACAGGAGCGGCCACTTCGTTGCTCTGTAAAAAAAAAAAAGACAAGTGTAAAGAGCAACGTGTGGGTGTTGGGGAACAATCCTGTCAGGATTTATTACTAATGTGTGTGTCCTGCATATCACAGAGCTGTGTCCATCTGATGTGAACACAGCTGGAATCAATGGGTTAGCAGCCTGAGCTTGTGTTGTGAAAGAGAACTGCCTGCTCCCATCCCAGCAGGATCATCTCAGCCTGCCCCGTCCCTGTGACAGATACACTGTGTCCCACACACACCACCAGCTGTCTGGGACAAGGTCCCGACTCCTCGGGGAGGGGGAACAAATCTTTGGGGATGGTCAACAGGAAGAAGTCTGTGTTTGCAGAACACCAGGGGAGACAGGGAAGGGTGGAGCTGGATGCTCACACTGGAGTTTGGCAGCGGGGACCTGCTTGCGTGGGAAGGCTCCAGTGTTTTGTTCTCTGCAGTTCGGAACAAGGGCTGTGGTAGCACCTCCTGCTTTGCTGTGCAATACACCCAAGTGGTCCAAGAAATGGGAAATTTTCCCCATTCCTTATCCTTTCCCAGCAATAATGCCTTTCTTTCTTATCTTTATACTAGATTTTCAGTGTACAGGTGCTTCTTGGATCTTATCTTGCAGGAACAGGCAGTGCTGCATCTGAGGAAGAACAACCCCATGGATCAGTGCAAGCTGGGGGCTGATCTGCTGGAGAGCAGCTCTGGGCAAAGAGACCTGGGGGTCCTGGTGGACAGGGGGATGTCCATGAGCCAACAATAGGCACTTGCAGCCAAGAATTCCAATGGCATCCTGGGATGCATTAGGAGAAGTGTGGGCAGCAGGTGAAGGGAGGTTCTCCTCCCCCTCTACTCTGCACCTGGAATCCTGTGTCCAGTGCTGGGCACCCCAGTTCAGAAAAGACAGATTTACTGGAGAGAGTCCAGTGCAGGGCACCAAGATGATTAAGGGAGGGGAACATCTCCCTTATGAGGAGAGGCTGAGAGAGCTGGGATCTGGAGCCTGGAGGAGACTGAGGGGGGAGCTCAGCAGTGTCTGTCAAGATGTTGAGGGTGAGTGTAGGGAGGATGGAGCCAGACTCTGCTCAGTGTCATCCAGTGACAGGACAAGAGGCAATGGGAGTCAG